>JAQIXW010002369.1:0-15715 GCA_034700685.1 Willowsia buskii | reverse complement strand
TTTTGTACAACAGAAGCATGACATTTTCACCTCCAAAGAGGACAAAGGAAAAGAGAAGGAAACAGAAGCCCACTCATCACTCCATATTTTATTCGGTTTTCCTGGAAATACATCCAAGTTAAGTTGATCGTGGTTTGATTTCCTTTACAGTCTAGCTATTTTTTTCTATTTCATTTGGATTCGGTTGGAAAGTTGCAACAACAGCAACACTCTCAGTATAGCTACTTGAAAACTACACACTCCTTTTTGGTAGTGGCTGGTGATGATGATTATGGGGAAAATGTAATACGAAAATAAAAGCAATAGTGGATTCATAGTGTATGTCTATATTTTCGTATCCTACGGTTAGTGACTATTGTATGGTTTGGTTGGCTACTGCTGCTTGGCTGGTTCGTTTAGTTTGATGCTCCTCTGCCTCTGTCACATATATATTATGTGTTCTTACGTATATATGCCGTACAACTTGCCGGTGGTGTGGTGGTGGTAAAAGTGCAATTTCGTAAAAAGCAAGTCGGAACTCCCAAGGGGGACTCGCACACAAGGAGGAAAAAAACTCTTATCAGACAAGAGACACAGAGAGAAAATGTTGACTAAAGACGACCAAGAAAGTTACAAAAAGGAGGGATTTCTTTAACTCAAAAGAAAAAAGGTGGTTTATTACACTAAGCATATGATGCGTGTACAGCTTCTTGTTTAGGCTCACTCAAGTTGAAGAAAACATACATACCTACATACTTAAATATCGAAATCCTTATAGGATGGGTACAAGCGGGAAAAGGGAAAACACCCCTTATTTCTGCAGAGTTTTGAATATTAAGAATTTTGTAATGTTCGAAAACGAGGAAAATATGTATAGATGGTATAAGTGTACGTCTCCATATTCATTTGTTTCGTCTTTCTTTTAAACAGCTAATATAACTAAAAAAAATTGCTTGAGCTTATACTTTTCAAGCGAGCATTGTACTTTGTCCTTCATTTTATGAGTAGGACACTTGGAAATTAAACAGTTTTGTTCATACAGACGTTATATGTATTCTATGGAGTCCTCCATGAAAATCCCTTTCTGGAAAAAGTTACGCTCCGTAAAATCTTGTGAGGAAATGAAAAAAATAGGCAATTTCACAAAAAAGACTTCTTCAGTTCTTCAGTTCCTTTCACAGAAAAGTCTTGCAAAATCTAATGCAGTTTTATAATGATGTAGTAAAAGTTTGTCTCAGAAATGGATGATGAATAAATATAATATGATTTCGAGGTGTAATTTTCTATAAAGTTGACATTGTAACTAGAATAATAAACTAGTCTAACCATTTAAGTTCCAAAATAAATACTATAAAACTAGGTCATGGGTAAAATCAATTTTTTATAAGATATTTTTTGAACGCTTTGATTTATGTGCTTGAAAATTTATGGGATATATCATCCTTTATAGCTAATAACTGAATAAGATGCGAAAACTATCAACTAGTATTTGGTATAGCGTTGTATGGATTTAAACTTACATTCTTGACAGTGTCATTCAAATAATCACTACTTGTCGGTCTATAATGTTGGGAAAATTGTTTTTCAAATACGTGCCCCCTAAACATCGAATAAAAAGGAAATTCGAAAGCTTTCTTTTATTTCCCAAGCCTCTTATAAATGCTTCATTTGAGTTAAGTTTAAATCAGGTTAGAGAATAGAAACGACATGACTCGGAGACATTTTTGTCCTGCATTCTTCGTTTTGATGCACTCAACTCTTCTAACAACTCACTCTTCGTCTTCGAGTACTAGTATAATTTTTAAAACTTTTTCTTTGGTGGATGCGGATAATTCCCACGAGATAAAGAAAAGAACGCCGTGGTGAACGTTGCTGGTGGTGGTGCGTTGAGGGCAAATATGTAGGAATATCCAGATAATGCTCATGATACAGTAGAATATAAGGTATATAGAAGCATTGAATTGCATCCGCCGTGGATTTTCTTTCTATTGTGGCATTGTCATTGCATGTGTAGCCGTAACACTGTCAAAAAGAAATGAATCTTGAAAGAATTGTGTACTTGTCAAACTTTCCCAAAGGGAAAGGTGATGTTTGTCTAAACAGAGAAAAAGGATTGTGGCATTGCTAGTAAAAATATAAAACATACAAGCAGGTACCTATATACATACATACATATTGAGAACATACACAATATCATGTTTTTAGTTTTGGTGGTGTGTGCGTTTGTGTAGTTTAAGTCGTAATAAACAAATCTGTACATCCGGGGTAGTGACGTGGTGTGTATTCTCTGTATACCAGCACAACAATCGCATAAACAATCTGTAATCCGTGCTGTGGAATGTATGTATGTGTAAATTGAATACACCACTAGTGCATTCCTTACTTTTTTCTACTTGCACTCACTCATTCACTCACCCAATCCTTGGTGCTTCTGACTACCCAATCTTGGCATGTGGGTTGTAAAACCAAACACTATATATTCTCATATAACATTATAAATACTTATTCGAGAGTCTCTCTGGAATGCTCACTTTTCTTTCTCTTTTCTTACTCTCTTTTCTCTTATTTTCCAAACTCCCAGCTGCTTTCATGCTTTCTGACACAACGCATATTGTTGGCTTTTCTTTTGCTTTTACTGAACTTGACTAGCAAAGTACATTCATAAGTATATATGTAGAGTAGAGAATGGAGCTGGTTGGCTTATATTACATCTTGAACCCGCTTTGACTTCATTCTTGTACAATCTTGCACTTCCATCATCTCTTATCACATCACCATCCTTCGTCTCTCTCTCTCTCTCTCTCTCTCTATTCTTTCTCTTTCTCCTAGTATTAAGAAAAAGTGTTGGCTTATTCAACTTCTTTGGTTCCAGAGGAGAGAAAGCGGGAGAAAGAAAGAGAGCGAAAAAAAGGGAAATGTTCTCCGTACAAAATTATCCAAGTCAAACGCAAAATCAAACGGCCGCCTTTTGCATTACGGTAAATATAGAGTCACTCAAACACGTCATTTCGAATGGACGAGGAAACGAGATTATTCCTGATTTCGTTTCCTTTTCTCGCTCCTTAAAATCTTTCTCTTGGTTTGGTCTTTTGTACTTTGGTAGGCGGCTCGTATCAGTGTATAAAGATGTGAAGATCCGTGGCGGTTCAGAGAAAAATGAGGATTTTCTCTGCCCCTGTTTTTATACCTACACATATCTCACATATATGTATGGATCATGCATTAGGATTTTTTTAAACATTTATGCCAATGCCAGTAAAGTACAATAACAATCCTGTCACTCGAATATGTCCATACGACAGTTTGCAGATATCTCTTTGTAAATAGTACATTTATTTACACCAACTCTCGTGAAGCATTGTGCAGCAGAAGACTATTTTATCCTATTTTCAGTTTGGTTTTGTGTTAAAAAAACTTGAATCCATTTGAATTATTCGTAACGCTTTGCTTTGTAAACATTTCCCTACATTTACTTACATGAATCCTAAAGCACTTTCCAAAGAAAAACATCTATCTCGCTTGAATTTGTACGGTTTACTGTCTGTCTTGGGCGTGTGTGTCTACACTCGCATTTCTACACAATCCAAGCACCGAAAAACGTAAAAGAATTCTGTGTGTGTGTTTTGAGTATGTAAAAGTTTTCGTTTTGACTATCATCTCCAACGACTTATCCCCGTATTTTCTATGATTTGAGACTATTCTAACTCTACTCCTCCGACAACTGTAGAATCTAAAAATTCCAAAATCTGAGGCATAATAATATCCAATTCCGATGAAACGAATTCCTAAAACTATGTATCACTACGGGTTTATGTAAGGAAATCTGGGACGCGTATTACTGTTAACAGTACAAATATTGCAACAACAATAACAAACGTTGATACAAAAACGTAAATATTACTTTCCCATGTCCTCGAAGAAAGAGCGCAAGTAAAGCGGTGAAATCTTTCGTTTTTGTGCCCTTCCATTTTCAAAATAGTTTTCGTACACATTATATAACATGAACTCAGAACTTTGTATTTTATGTGAAAGCTAAGCAATCTTGAGTGAGAATACTGATCACAACTGATAGGGAAGAAGATGAACGGCATGGATGATTTATGGATATTGATTCGTTGGCTATTTTTGAAACTGTGTACCTAAGGACGTGTAGACATTATGTTTTATCATTCATTGGAACACAAAAGATGTGGAGATAGGCATCCAAATCACCAGCCAAACCTCTGTCGCGTGCATTGTTGGAAGTTTTTGTAGAATATATAGGACACGATTCAGATCATAGACATCATACCTATTGTATCAACCGAAACCAAACGACACAAAGATATACGACTAACGCAGATGAGTACCTAGTCTAAATCTAATTAAATAAGAGCAATCTTAGAAAACTTAAAGTCCGAAAGTAATGAATACTTTCTAGATATTTAAACTATAAATAACTTTACTCAAACCGCCTAGTATTTTTGTTTCTTTTCCAACAGTCTTTAAGAAAGGCCTTGAAGTAGGTATATGTTCTCTTGCTTCAAAAAACCGTTCGAAAGATGTGACAAAGATATAGCATGTATGACGAGTTTTTATCTGTGCCTGACAAATACAAGTATTGTTGTATATAACCGATTTAGGAGCAACAAGGCGAAAGCAGCCCAAAGTCATTTACTCACCAGGACGAGTAGTATCGTTAGTTTGCCTAGGTAGTTTTCCTTCACTGTGTTGGTACGCACGATAATGATGATGAAAGTACGTATTGGTTGCATTTGCATTGTACTTTGCTGTCTTGTTCAGGTTTAACATTACGCTCTCTCCTCGACAATAATACTTTTTTTGAAAAGAATGCACGTCAGCCTGCTCCACACGTTCCATCATCATTATCATCCCGCCTGTCGATATTTTGCATGCTTTACATTTTATAATATTGTATTAAACGGAGAAGGCGCATCATAAGTCTAAGAATAGTTCAGATCATAGAATAAAGTATAGATAGCACGTGAAAGAGAAAAAATATGCTACCATAACTTGTGCTTTGAGCCATGTGAAACGAAGACTTACATAAGCCTATAGAAATACGAAGCCCAGCAGTCCGACTTGAAATAAATTCGTGTATTATGTTATCTATCTCATCGTCGTTTCCGCTTTCGTTTTTGTATTATTATTCCTGGTTTTTTTTTGTATTCCATGTACCCTATTCTTCGTCTTCTTGTTACATTTTCTTTTTCGTATTGTATTACTTTCCATGTCCAGCCGTATCATCCATAAACTGATATTGCTACTACTACGACTCACTACTTGGACTGCTAGAAT
Organism: Willowsia buskii; assembly: GCA_034700685.1. Classification (NCBI taxonomy): domain Eukaryota; kingdom Metazoa; phylum Arthropoda; class Collembola; order Entomobryomorpha; family Entomobryidae; genus Willowsia; species Willowsia buskii. The sequence goes on along the minus strand of JAQIXW010002369.1, from coordinate 10,438 downwards.
CCAATTCAAGAATTCCACACTATCTAGAGTGAGCCCCTGCTTTCATCGTTCGTAGAAAGCAGAAATATCATCAAAACGTTTAAAAATAAGGATAGGGAAAGGGAGAAAGAGAGTGGAGGAATAAGCCCATGATGTGAAGTGAAACCATATCAAGAATTCGATCAACCAGGCGTCCATACGAATCCTCCCCTCATTTTTTACTTTCTTCTCTTGTGTTACAAGTCAGAGTGCTGTCCACTGGTCGTGTCAGCTGGTTTCTTGTCATTTTACAATGTCAAGAAATCCTCAAAAACCTACGTCGACTACACTACGACACACACTACATATATACAAAAACGGGAACCAACTCACTATCTCTCATCTATTTAGTACGTTACATAGCAGATTGAACTAGTACCACCAACTCAACTCCACCACTGCACTGCTGCGACATGTCATGCTTATCGTTTCTATTCTATTCTCCTTTCATTCTTTTCTTCGTTTCCCGCATTCATAATGTGACATTTTTCATGCGTACATTTATAAGTTTCATGCTGCTTTTTCCCTTTCTGATTTTACTGGTTTCTCTTTATATGTCCTCCTCTTCTCTGCCCCTCTATCATCATCATCATTCCTTTCTGGTAGATATTTCTTGTCTCACTGCCGAACAGCCAGTGTCCCGCTATTCGAAAATAGTAGAAATAGTGTTGCTCTTTTGTGTTCAGTTCGTCAGTGACTTCTTCATGATATCTTGCCCTTGGAATATTACATTAATCTCAAATATGAACCCAAGTCAATAATACCCAAAACATCAGCTTCGGTTGTCGTCCATCCTTGCATCGTCCAGTCCCCTGGTTCACCCAGCATTATTACGTTTCTTTTTACTAGATTTCCTCCCTGACTAGAGCTCAAAGTCAATTTCATATTATCTCTCTTCTTCTTTTCCTCCTTCTCGTTGTGCTAGTTTCGTGCAGCGAATTTTCAACGGGGTTTGAGGGAAATAAAGAGGAAGGGTAAAAAATGTATAAAAGAGAAGATATGATGATGCTAAATAAAAAGAAGAAAAAATCCGAAAAAGATACATTCATAATTTTTTTTTTCTTTGTGAATCTTTCGCATAGACGTTTTCTAGAACTGATCATCATACATTGAAATGGTTTGCACACAAAACGTTGACTCGTATATAACACTACCCTGCCGTTATTGTATGTTATGTAAGGGTATTAAGTACATGTGTAGATATATTCAACCATCCTTATCCGATCCACATACATATGTTTATTCATGCCAAAGGACGCCAAACACAAAAAAAATCTTCAATCGAATCATCATGGGCTCGTATCTTCTGGTATGTGTACGAATGTGTAGCTCAAGCGATGCGAGATGAAGGGAGCACTACTTGGATTCAACTTTTTGACTTGTGACTCCACCATTGAAATAGCACTACATACAAGAGAGAAAAATATATTTGCTACTTTCTATTATATGCCACTGTGTACTTCTATACTGTTTGTTACTGCGATTTTGACCTCGCCATTAAATTATGTCTGCTTCAGATAGCACGTTTCCAAGAAATCCCATTGAAAGTTTACCTTGCATCATGTAACATTACGAGAGTGGCATATGGTATGTGTGGATAGAAAAGTAGCATTCCATTTGAGTATAATCATAACATAACACACACACATTATATCGAGCTATCTCTTATTTCATAGTTCCTCCCCTGCCCATGTTTTATAGTTACGCATAAATTCATAATATTATTCTTATTTTCTCCCTGATTCCTACGAAATCCTTATCTTTATAAATATTTTCGTTGAAATTTAAAACCGGCATCTGTAAAATCGCTTCCTGTCAGTCGATAATTTGTATAAAATACATACCGTCATATAATCCAGCACAAAAAGTTAGCTCTTTATATTTATATATAAGACGAAGCCATATCACATGCAAATTTTCTCACTCCTCTCCGATTCTCCATAGTAGTTACTCATTGAACACTATCAACTATTCGTTTGGAGGAAAATAGCATAAAATCTATTTGTTATCATCATCGTCATTTTACCCTTTGGCCTAATGTATAAACGTGCTCGTATGAACCGATACTGAAGTGGTTTAAACTCAGATATATGATGACTATTCTACAAGTACATGCAGAGAGAAGATGGAAGGACAGATTGTCACAGGAAGAGTTTTAACTAGGCTTATTTTCAGTGAGTGATATCCTTGTACACTTGATAAGCTTCAAATGAACTAGAAACTTAATCCTTTAGTGCGAGAGAGCGAATGAAACCGTTTCAATCGCTGATGATGATGATGACTATACATCAACAAGCAATACTATGTGCTATATATATGGATGGCATTGAACATACAAAAACTGAGGGACAGAGTGAACGACAATTTGGTTGACTCTCTCCGCGAAAACATACTAAAACGTAAGCCAGATAGAAAGGCAAAGTAATAATTCCCAGCGATAAATTGAGTCCACCAGAGAACTTGAGATTTTTGTGAGTCTCGTTCTCTACTTCGTTGTCTGGTGCTCTTTCACTAGAGCTGTTTCTCTGTGTTGTCCTTCTAAACAGAGTACCTACGACTACTATACACACACGCCACCACCACCACCAGTATCGTCCTCATCGAATACAATAACACACATAGAACAGGATGTGTTACTTTTGGCCAAATGGGTAGTATGTGGACTGGTAAAACGAGGAAGCAAGCAAAAACATCCTGCTGAAATATGGCAAATAGACTAGTTTCTTCCTTTTTTATTTAGAGAAAAAAATATATACATACAGGAGAAAATTACGAATGAGTTAGGAAGTTGGAACACTTTACGCTTTTTGAAAGATGAGAAACAGACAAAAAGCGTGTCTAGTCAGCCGTCCATGTTTGTGGCGCAATGTGGTCTGCTGGTGTTAGTAGGCACTCTATGTAGTTCACAATATATATTCTGTCCTCATTGCTGAATCATTTATTAAATCCTTTATGGATAAACATACATTGGGGAAGGAAGATAAAAAAGGACTAGATTCCATATTGATAGAAAAACGCCAGAGAAACTCAGCTGCAGTCGTTTATTAGGCATCTTCTCATGAAATATCTCCAGCATTCTTTGGCCCTATCTGTCCATCAAGAAAAATGCATCTGCAGTGCAGCACTTTGGTAGTATTTGTAGCTGCATGAATTTAACAGCCAAATGTAATTGCATTATACCTAGATGTTGTGTTGTAATGCAAAATGACGTTTAAAAAATAATCCTAAAAACTGCAAATTATTTGTTTAAAAATAAAAATTCGGACAATAAATAACAGTTACAGATGTAGTTACAAAGTGATAATTGATGGCTATTTAATTTTTGCCTGCTTTGCTTTTACTTATTTGATTTCAACGGAAATAGATTTTTCATTGCGTCCGATGACAATGCAGTGATCGCACACTGTGATTTGTTCAACAATTTTCTTTGCTTCTATTCAAAAAATGGAATAAAAAAGGAAGAGAATGTCATCAGCTAACCTTAGGAATAAAATATTGGATATTTTACGAACTCGAGTACCATCAGAGAAAACTAATGCGGCCTGATCCGCGAGAGTGTACTAACGCTTACAGCTCATACACGCGCACATACATGATATATACGGGTAAATGTTTAGTCGAGAGTGAATGTAAGATTGATGGTTGTTTTATTGATGTAGCACACGTTCGGAAACGCATACATGTTTCTGTAGAGCATAAAACAATTTATTATGTAGACAACTGCGCCCGGACATATCATGAAAGAACAACATAATATATAAGATAAACATATATTTTTCAGTAGTATATTAGGTAAAATATGTGCGTTCTATCTACTTTAACTGTAAAAGTATGAATATTATGCAGCACCAATATTCTATGGGTATGCTTTTTCCCAAGTAATACGGTAGAAATGAAATATGATGTATGAAGCGGTCGTGTCAGTTTGCAATGTTTTGACAGAATGTTTTTCATAGAAAAGGATTTGCTTCCTGTGTGGAACTGAAAAGTAATACAATCTTTGTCGGCCAGTGAGCAAAGTAAAGATGATGATTAGATGCGCTCAATGCTTGATAGATTTTAGTCGGTTTAATTTTCATTTTTAAAGCTATACGCAAGTCAGACAAGTTGTAAATGAGAATTAAACGCATTGATAAATGTGAAAACTTTAATTAATTTTTAAACTGCATTTAAATTTACTAGGTTAGTTTTAAACCACCTTTAAATGCATGAGTTCACCCACTGCTAATATTGGAGTCGCAATACTGCAATATCGTTACCATTATTGCATAAGATTTTCTACCGTTTAAGTTCATTTTTATAGATATTCTCTCTGAGCAAAATCCTTCCTACTCACTGATATATAGACATATAAATGGATGGATGAGTGATGGAGTGTACATGAGAAAAGAGATGACTGAAAAATGAAGAATTGTACACTTACACCACAACCACACTCAACACACACACGAGCGATGCGTTGTTGAATGGTTTATTCTGACGGAGGAAAAAAGAACTCAACGACCAGAGAAAACGATTGAAAGAATCAGTACTTGATCATGTTTACACTAGTAGCTCCTCCTTTTATACTTTCCTTGTAGTTCATAACGCATTTTTGAATCGGCTTCTCTTTTCTTTATTCTCTTCCTACTCACTTGCGTTTCAAGAATAATATGTTCGCTCGTATTTATAGAGTACATCACAATAACAAAGCTTGTTGTATTACGCCGTCTGCAAGTGTAATATATATCAGTTTTGGTTCTATTTATATAAAAGAAATAAGAGAGGATATAAAACCTCTTGTGACTTTACAAAGCTAAAACTTTTTCAAAGGATATGAATTTCTTTGAATCCAGTAGTCAAGTAGTTGATCCGTGAGAAGAGCTTATACTTGCGTGCATTATTAATTTATAATATAAAAGAAACATCCCTATTTGTACTTTCACCACCGCTACAGCTACCGCAGCAGCCAACAGTATACGTATATATCATCATCATGGTTTGTGCTCGATGCTGGGAAAAAAGTTTTCAGATGAGGGCAGAAGTAGTAGGTAGTTGAGTGCAAGGATATAGGGATACAAGATGTGCTATTGAAGTCAAAAATCATTCATTCAATATCATTCCTTCATCCCCGGATGATTGAACACTTTTTTCACAAAGCCTTCTTTTAAATACATGCGTACACACACAAGTGATTCTCTTTGTCCGGTTATATATTGTACCTTGAGGTTGAGGAGTTTAGAGTGGGACAGAAATATAGTCAGCGTGAAGGAAAATATTTTTGTTTGGAGTCTTACATGTGGGACGCATGACATACTGTGAAATCCTCAACTCGTAGCCTAAAAGTGGTTTTTCAGGGTATGGATTGCAAAATGATTATTACAAGCTTGAGGTCTTTTATCAAACATCCTTCCAGCAAACATACAAATTTGAAGAGAAATTGCAGGAGAAAAATCAATATTGTGTAGATCTGGCTTAATGTTGAAACTTATATAGACTTCTGTTCTATGGACTATATAGGTATCTCACTTGTATAAGTTGTATGAATCATCTTGGCTGATGTAATTCAAAGAGAATTTGTTGACCTTACTTTGTCCGTCACATGCCCGTGTACCTCAAAAGAAAATAACTAGCCATGCATGTTCAATGTTCGTCATTTTGTTCTATTATTCACACGCATTGGCTATGTAATATTTTAAATGTACACTTTCCCCCGACCCTCTTTTACTTTATTCCGTTGCAAAAACGTTTTGGAACAGGTTACATCTTGTGATTCATTTGCAAAAGTCAATGACTCATCCGAATGAGTCATAGCCCTACTTATCGTGCAATTTCCCTTGTCAGTGAAGTAGTGTGGTGAAAGCATATTATGCTTATTTATTTATGCTACGGAAACGTGATTTATCTATATGCAGGAATCCACTGACACAATGACAGACAAACGTACAACTTATGTACGTATTAGGATAAAATATTATTTGTGTTTTCATTTTTGTTACTTTAATGACTTATAATTTGGTCTAGTTTGTAGTTATTATAAACTTTTACCATCACGTGCATTTACTTAACATCAATATCAATAACATTGTTCGTAATATTAATTTCATTTTAGATGGGTTCGCATCTGTTAAACTATTTCTACATGTCTACATATTACACCTAATTTTTATATTTGATTATATTGTATATGAAAAGGATATTTAAAATCGTTGTCATCGGTGGGTGCACATAGCTATGTAAATGGCACATTCAACTGGCTATTAAAATTATCGAGTGCAAGAAATTGAAAAAGCACCACAAAATTTTACCACGCAAACAAACGTTGGCTCATTGAGAATCAATTAGTCAATAATAAAATTGAATGATATACATAATTGCCTTTGTGGTTATGAGGAAAAGATAGGTATAGAGCCCATAACTTCATGAGAAAAAAATTTTAATGCGCAAATAAACCCCACACTTAAGACTAATTTGATACAGTAATGTCTACTTGCACTAAACTACTACTCCACTTACAAATTCCCAATCCCAATATTGCATATTTATACTCGCTAGTACAATTGTTTTATCTTTACTTACTAGCGAAGACAAAATATTGATTTTTAACAGTAATTACTAAGTATGCAAATATTCGCCCTCATATTCCTGGTTTAACACTGAAAGTTAATGTCACCTTCTTCCCATAGGATCATTTTCATTCATTCATAACCAATTATGAGTGGTCTATATAAAATGAAATTAACTTGTGCATCATCAGCTCAACTGAATATTAAATTCACATTCATTCGCCCCCAATAAGAGCAACTAATAGAATATGCCGTTTCAAAAGCAATCATTATTAGCTTTTGGAATTGCAAGTAAGAAAGTATGGCACATCGCATTAAACAAATATTTTAATGACTCATTTATTGATATCTTCTGAGCATTTTATTCCCATAGTCCTAGACCATTTCCCTATTGTTTAGCTTTTGTTCATGGATATTATTTTTCTTTCCTTCAGAACGTTTTAATTGTTATCGCGGGGGACTCTTATAAAGAGTGTTAAAGTACTAAAAATATTTTTCATTACGCAGTTTCTTCACTTGTCTTCACAAGCACAACAGGAAAGCACGCTCCATCGTTAAACTATATAGCACGAAAGCTTAATATAACACGTGTTATTATAATGATTTCATAATCATCCATGTACATAAGCTGGAATAGGAAGAGAACGGCTAAAGTCAATAATGAGTAGTACGTGCATGCCCCAAAATATATATCCAGGGGCCCATTAAATTGTGTTACGATTATGATGAAAGATAAAAGGCAGATGTAAAATTTTCAAGAGAGTTAGAGAGCGGTATGCAAAGCGGGAGCCGGATTTCAGGAAGTCGGACCAACACATTATGCTACTTTGACGCTTTTAGTTTATGATGTTTTCTTTCTCACGTGCACGAGAATCATTCTGGAGTATTGAAACATGAACGAGCAAAGGAGCAATTACGAGTATGTTTGTGGAAAGAAAAGACCATACACATTGAAAACAAAAAAATGTTAGAACCAAAAGCCAGCATTTATCCTTTTTCTATTCATTCCAAAGAATACATGAATAAGAAAGGTGTGTACGTGTTGTAAATAAAATCGTAGTGCAATATATAAAACTATAGGGGTTAGTTTTTTGTTGAGCTGGAGCTGTTGGTCTATAACTAAAACCTCAAGGCCTGTAACGAAATTACATTCACATATGTTTTACTATTCGTCCACATATTAGCACAATAATAAGTAACATTTTATAACAGCAAAGCAAACTTACACTTTCATTATACCTTTCTCTTGGCCTCAACTAAAATTTAGAAAATATTTCTGAATATATGACATACGTATATTTTAGGCTATACCTGGCCATGTTTTAAAAGTAAGCGCACGTTAAAACTTCCTTATGAGAAAATTAAGAATACATATCATATAAAATATGTAGCTAAAGCTAAATGACATAAAAGTGAAAGCAATCCGCGAGTTAGTCAGCACAATTATGGTATTTTGAAAGTATTATCCATACATCTTTCTTATTATTCATCATTGTTAATCACAATTAGATATATTTTCCCAAAGTTAAACAAGCCGCATCATCTTTTCAGAAAATATTAAAGTACCTATATTGAATGTTACTTATAATTTGGTAGTACAAATTACACAAGTTTCACTCGCAACGCACTATGTATTCTTACTGTAAATTGCTTGTTTGTTCCCTTGTGTGTATTGGTAGTAAAAGCTAATAAGACTATAGGTAGCATAATACCCATGATCATATTTATCCCTTTTAATATAATTGATATTCCATCGTATCATGGGTTTTCGATGAGAGAACACAAACATAAAAGAGGACGAGAGAAGCTGTTAATGTGCACGTTGTTATGTGTGGATTGTCATATTATGACTACTTGAAACTTAAACTACTACTTACTCAAACATACCTAGTACAATTATGGTAATAGTAATGATATGGTAAGCTGTTATTTTATTAGTAAGTCCCACTACAACAAATGCCACTAATTTCCTTCAACTAAAGCGTTCGTAGCAAGAGGTTTGGTTACACTTCAGATAATATTACGTTTGTTCAAAACTGATTTTACGTTTTTAGTCGAACTTCAACTGATAACGAAGCACACATGTCCTGAATTTATTTACTTCAGCTCACTGATATAGTCATAATCATGCTATGGTTCAAACTCACATGAGTATAAGGGAGACATGGCATGTGCACAATTTTAATAGATAATCCTCCAGAAAGGTATGGATGACTTGTGTCGTGGATAAAAGTTGTTTACTGTTTACCAGCAGTAATGTAGTTTCATTCAGCAATCTACAAAATACGTCTATCTCTATACATGCTTATTGTACTTGCAAGCTCGTCCGTAGTCTACTTACGAAGTAAATGTGCACACACAACAGCACAGTCAGCATATTATGACTACGTGGGAGTAAGAGTTGTGGTAGTAAATAGTCAGCGTACACAATAAAAACTAATCAAATCCCTTGCATGCAGGAAATGCAATAAATTTTGGGGGTAATTACATTCCCATCGAACGCAGCAGCAGCTCGGGCAAATGGAATATATATATACAGTTTTTGAAGCACAAATCGTACATTTTATATGTATACAAACCAAAATACTAATGTAGCAGAGTAACGAGAGAATATGAAAGGTACGTGTGTGTATCTGCCTGCCTGCATGTGGGAAGAAGAAGCTCTTTCTTTTTCGTCGATCCTTAAAAAAGCTCGAATAATACACAACACAGCACCCGGGCATAATGTAGCTGCAAAGTTAAGCAACACAACACATTATTTTAGTTACATGTCGTTACCTCGTTGTTTTCTCCATATTACTTATAAATGTATAGTGCTATTACTTACATTACATCATTTTATGCGTGCATGAATCCGAGAACCCTTCTGAGAGAAAAAATTATTTTAACTAAAACAAGCCTTTCTCGACTTGTTCTGGTATGTATTTACTAAAGTAGCATTATGTTTATAACGTACGCTTTCAACAGAATTACTCGATTAATGAGTGTCGTGGTGGATTTCATGAAAATTGGGGATTCTTATGCCCATCGCTTTCTCGTCCATTTATTTACTCTTTTGTTTTTGCATTTAAAGTGCATGGTGTACGATATAGTGGATTTGTTGGTACGACATGCTCATTTCTAGCTTTCTCCAACGAAATAACTTTTAGTGACGCTGCTACTTTCTCTTCTGTAACAAATAAAAACGTCCATGCACAAAAGTTCAATACTGGTAGTGGAGCATTTTCATGGTAAACGTGCACAAAATGACGTGAAAGGTATATCCCTCATGTGCCCATTGTCAATTACATTGGGCTGGAGCAATTACAGCTTACGAGCATGTTGGGCCCACTTAAACACTTTCGTGTTGTGAGCAAACTGTAGCAAAAGCACAGTCTAAATAGTACACAGCTACAAAGCTTAGATGCTAGATAAATTTCGCTTTGAAAAGGAATACGTAACGAGATAGAGTCAGATGAAGGTTAAAATAATAATAAAGTGCACATTATGCATGCAAATGTTGTACCTATATCAAAGCAGAACTGGAAGCCGGACATTCATGTGACAATCAAGTAAATGTGGATGAATCTAGCATGCAGGCATGCATCAAAGCTAATAAAGTGTGAAGCACACAAAGCAGAAAGTATAGAGACTCGGCAAGATTGTTGAGATCAGCAAAATAGCAAGTGCAGTCAAATAATGTGATACAGATTGTGTCAAAACTTCCAAATGGGTCAGGCCTGACCCTAGTCATCACTTTAGTTGATTACCTATGCATATAGACATTTGTAGGTACATGACAAATGCCGCTAAGAGATCTGGATGTAAAAGTTTTCTAGTACCTTTCTCCCAAGTAAATAGCCTAATCATATAGTTTTGTGTATATTGGACGTGAC
>JAQIXW010002368.1:0-15717 GCA_034700685.1 Willowsia buskii | reverse complement strand
AGTTATAGACATATAAAAATACAGCTTTTTGCACGACTATTTAATGGCTGATTATGATATGTGTATACTGTCTATTATACTTTCAGTAGATTTTTTAACTTCGCTTCTGTTTGTCAGAATAGCTTTCCTAAGCTAAGGAACTGCCACACAGCCAGTGTCATATATTAATGTGACTGGTTGGTTTCGCTTCCCTCTTTCGCCTCGCCGGCTAAAATGTGAGATTCAAAGGACGCTTTTGACAGGGAATTAATAATAATCTTCCTCCTTCTCATGCATGCAACTATATGTACGCTTCGTGTGTATGGAATAGCGTTTTTTGTATAGCGCCCGGATTGTCGTCTCGGCTTTCATATGAATGTCATTAATGGTTAGTCGTGATGATAGCTATACTTATATGGGTTTATGAGCAGAGGAAAGGACGTGTGTTCAAATCGAATAAAAGAAGGCTTTCTGTCGTTCGAATGTGTGATTTTCGCACTGCAGTCAGATAAGTAGGAGATACATGAGCATGAGGCTGCATATTATATGTACTTATATTATTGTATCCTTGTATCAGGCACTATGACCTGAATAAATCATTAATTTCAGCAATAATTCATTTTTACTTGTGTGCATCCGATGGATATTTATGTTAAGGTCGCTAGCAGCGTAGCCAAGCAGGCAGAAATAACAGACAATTTGTAACTGTATCATGTGGTTTTTTTCTGTTTCATCAACGATCAACGCACATTTCAAGTTTGAATCTGAATAATATTTTCTCTCTCCGATGTCACTAGCAATCGCAGTTATATTTGTCAAAAGACAAAATGAAAACGTTACAAAATGGAGAATGTTATGATTAATTTATTTTTCTTCTTTTGTTTTCCACAGGAGAAATCTCAGCGAACGAGGACGAAGACGGAGAACTCGGCGGAGCTGTGATCTCTCTCACTCGCAGTCACAGTCACAGTGCCAGTCAAAATCATAGTCCTGCCCGACATCATCCGTCGGATAAGCCTCTGATCACAATGACAAACAACAATAAAGACTCGTCTTCATCACCTTCCCTGCACAATTCCTCATCGAACCTGTCCACTCCAAACGGAGCGAGTGGGAGCAATAATGGGGGTGGTCCAAATAGTGGTAGCAATGCCAAAATTCTTTCCGGCTCAGCATCCTCATCATCACCTCCAGTAAATCCTGACAAATCTCAAATTCCTCCTCAAAATTCCTCCTCATCGTCATCACCCAATCCTCACAGCCAAAATAGCGGATATCATCATAATGGTCATAATCACGTCCCTCAATACAATAACTCAACTCATCCTCCACCAAACTCGGTCTCATCAAATGAATCCACCAGTTCCAGCACGGGAGCTGGTGGAGGCAACGGTGCGGGTCATTACAATGATCGTTACCATTACACTAGAGAAAATTACCGTCCACCACATCATCACCACAATCATCATCATAATCACCATCACAGTAGCCATCATAACAGTAATTATAATGGCGGCCCTTCCTCATCATCCCACTACCAAGGCGGTGGAGGGGAAGGTGGTGCAGGAGGAGGGGGAGGTGGTGGCAGTACCAGCAGAGGTGAAAGGGGTAGTTACCACTACTCCGGTAATCCCCACAAAGAGTACCAGAATGGATATCATGGACCCGGTCACTACTCCGGATATCAAGGAAGTACGTACTACAGAAACTCGCACAATAACTATAGGAATTCCCACTATAATTCCGGAGCTGGTGGTGGCGCTGCTGCTGCTGCCGGTGGATCAGGTTCTGGTGGATCTGGTGGAGAGCCTTATAATGGTGGAGAATCGGAAGGGTATCATTATCCTCCCTCTTCGAGACCTTATGGCGGCCGGTTCCGAAAGTCAAGGTCCTACCCTGCGTCTAGTTACTATTATGCAAATGGCTCTTCGAGATCTTCCGGAGGGGCTGGCAACAATACTGACAATATCAACAGGCCTTCTTACAACCAAGGTGAGATATTTTTTCATGGGTAGTAATTACATCAAGCAATTCATGCACCTGTTCTCTCTACTTAAATTCCTTCAAATTATACTGTCTTCTAAACCCCTTAAAGATCAACTTCCCTGTCGCCTATGACCTTGCTACAGTTTCTTAATTGAACTATAGAGCCGCTGCTGAATATTTTTATACTTTGTTCACTCTCACCCCACTCAACCCACAAAGTTCATTCATGCAAGATACTCGCCTAGTAGACTTTGTGTTTACACAAGTGGATTTATTACGCATCACTTTTATACATCCACGAAAATCTGCTTTTCCCTTTGTGCTATTACTACGGTTTTTACGACCTCTCATTTTACTTCACCACCCGATTCACAGCCACTCTCCTTTCAAATGTGTTAATTATGACGAAAGCTTGATAACGCTCACAGTGTAACATTTCATATAAGCATATATATACATAGAACATATAATGGTGTAACGTCATGTATAAATGGAGCCCAAACTCTATTTTAAGTCTGGCAATGTGTGAAGGTTTGTTTGTGTGTGTGCACAAGAAGCTTCTGCATTCTGTTGTTGGAAATGAGTAGGCCATACATACAGCCATAAAAGCGAGACGTAGTATGTGTAGTGTTTGCGTAATAAACAAAAGGTACAGATGAAAGGGAGAGGTGTTAATTGGAGGAAGTGTTAATGATGTTTTGAGGGTACATAAAAGAGGAGTAGAATGTGTAATTTCATTCCTTTGTAGCCAGTCTTATACCTACTTAATGACAAGGTATGCTTTTATTATTTTGTTCTTATTGTATTTTTTTCCTTGTTTGTGCCACGTACACACACACATGCAATTTAGTTGGATTTTTTTCGTTAAAATTACCTCTAATGCAAGTGTTTCAGCTGCTACAAAAAAACTATGTTAAAAGCAGCAGAACCCTTTTTACGACTTGGTCTATTACCAAGTGGGAGAATGCATTTAATCTTTTGCTGAATGTAAGTCAAGTAGACTTGTGGGGAAACTTGAGATTGAAATGCAGCCAACTTCTGTTCTACTTAGAATCCTAATACACTCTTTGAAATGTTTGATTTCTCTACTCACTCATAATAGCAAAAGCTCATTCCTCCACCTCAATCAAATATCATTCCTGTCTTAAAGCTTTTCCTTTTTCCTTTCACAATGCATCATGTCTTGTCAGACAATCCATAAGTTAGGTTATTAGATGAAATGCGAAATACCTACATGAAGAAATGAATCCTCAGTAAAAAGGAACATGTCAGCACTTTCTTTCCTTCAGTTCACACAATAAAGTACCTGACATCGAAATCATCATCATCATCATCATCCTCCATGCAGTTTCACTCAAGTGAACGACGCCAGGCGTCATTGGCTTTATCAATGTGATGTAATGATGTCGACGTCAGTTTTTCGGTGGTGTGGTGTTGGTATCGAGAAAATAGGAAAAGGAGGACGACTGTACTTAGAGAGAAATGCAACGGAGAGGAGAAAGGAAATCCAAGCTCAGCTTTGCTGCTACCAACTATACCACTACTTTTGTCTTTATAAAAGCCTCACTCTTACCATACATCCACCTATAATATTAATGCCTCCAACAGCATCTCATTTCAAAGCATTATGTAAGTCATAATAACACCTTTGGGAACATTAACGAGAGAAGGTTTCGCGTATACATTCTACTTTCTCTTTCCAATGTGTTTTACATCTATTTTGCTTCATTATAGGACACCTTCCTGTAAGTAGAAGCATATCTATTTCACTGCTGGGAAGAGAGGTAGTTTTATTGGAACGATAATAGGCTTCACAGCACACAGTATATATTTCAGCGAGATCATGTGGAAAACAAAGTAGGTATATATATCGTGAATATAGTTTGTATGTAGAAAGTTGAAAGAACTGTTAACCTATAGACTATCAAAATAATATGTAAGCCTGTTTTAAGTTCTTCATGGTGTAGTTTAATCAGGTAGATTTTTATGACAAGAGACAGCGCTGTGCCAAGACTTAATAATGTCTACTCACTACTCTTTGGGTGTTCTAAATGATAAAAACTATACCTACATGTTTATATAGGTAGTCAGGTTTGTCTCCTACGTATTTTGCATTACAAAGATAGAAAAACTTTCGTCTTCGTCTTGAATCTATAGTACTCTCAACTAAAAGAAAAAAGACTAGGCCAGACTATGGGGAAACACCGGAAGGAAGGATTATAAAGATTTTTTGACAGTGGACCTGAATGGTACCCTATGCCAAAATCAGTCTTGTAATGAAATGAAAACTTTATAACTGGTTTAAGTAGTTCAGTGGCAATTGGCAATACTACCGCATTATCATATTATGATGAACTTTATTATACACTTCAACGCCAATGTATAAAATCTTAATTAAACGTTAATACATTAGTATCACTAGATTACAAGGGAAAAGTGTTCATGTGTTTTTTAAAAATATGTAACAAAATTTCTGGTTAAAAATTCTGGTAATATAGAAAAATATTACAACTGCGGATGTGTCGAACACTAACAATAAGCGTTGGTTGATTGATGAGAAAACGAGAAATGATGTACATTTTCCAACCATTGATTAATTAAGTCGCAAAAGGTTTCTCCAACTGTTTAAAAGTACAGGTAGACTTAACAAAAGCAATGCAAGCAATAGGATGTCAATTTCTAATTTTATTGCTAAAATTGGCTCAGTAATTCCATTTTTTCTCTGAGTCCTTGCTGCATCAACCCCGCTAAATACATCGGGTACATGAGGGATTTTTTTGAGTTGGAGGGCGTGGTATAGCCTAATATAATTACCTATATAGCTTATTTTGGACCACTACTAGGACTATGCAGTCAAACCGAACATGCACCAGGTAGAAGGATTTAGAACTTTCATACTAAAGTTTCTTTCACTAGTGGCAATGCATATAGTTAATATAATATGTACTAACGGATGTATATGTTGTAGCATCGTAAAATTCATAAACCTTGAATAAAGAAGTCGTCTAATGGGAAATAATGGTATTGAAAATGGGTTGTGATGCTAGAAAGTATAACGGAAAAAGTTGCTTCTCCGCAGTAGATATTTCTCCACGGTCATGTTAAAATTGATGTTCCCCTAAAAATACTCACTGATGGCTATTTGGTAAAAAATAAAAAGAATATAGCCCAGTTCAGAGCACATTTCTCTGCAGTTATTGATACGCAAGAGACTCCGTAAAAATAAAACTTTCAACACATATCACCATCCTAGTTACCAGTCCTGATATGGTACTACTTGTCAATGAAGAGAAAAAATTGGAAAGCCATAATAGGTAGGAATTTTAATGGTTTTCTCTCTCCCCCAATCATCATTATAATCAGCTTTATTGCTCATCATGCAGTTTCATTACAGGAAAAAAAGTTTCTTTTTTCCTGGTTTTTTGGTTCAAAGCAGAGAAACGTTGTTTTAGCATAGAAAGTACAAAGTAAGCTAAAAATACAGTATGGTGGTTGTTCCTGCGGTTATTATAAAACTTTTTTTTGTATGCATAACGTAAAGTTGATACCACATGATACCGTATATCATGATGGCTGCGGTGTAATGGCATTTTTACTGGAGTTCTCACTGATTTACTTTTGATTTTGACGTAGTTATAAAAAACTAGACATTCCCTGTCCTTACCTCTCATCCATTAAAAACTTCTATTGTGAGAATCCGTCACAAAAATGTGCATTTAAAAGCTTACCAACTTATATACAGTGGGCGTATCTTATTTGAACCATTCAATGATCAATAGTTTTGAGAGAAAAATGGAGCAAAAACTTTTTTTCTGAATAATAATACGAATATGAAATGTGGATTGTTAAAAGTATAAAGTAGTCTTTACCGTTAATATTTTATGCTCTGTTATCTTTTTCACATTATTTTTCTCTAGAAATCATCGCATAACTGTGTGTTATCATCTATTGTATTCAATAAGTTATTCATCTTCGTTTCTCACATTTTTCTCTACTACTGCCGCTACCTAAGAGTCAGTTCTTCTGACGCAGCAGTGGTCTTGCCGACGTGGCCTGTCTCCGTGAATCATCCGTGTAGACAAGCAAGATGGGAAATTCGACAGACGAGTCACATATCCTCCTTAAGTTTTTGTCTTTGTTTGCAAAAGGTACTAGTAGCGGTGTCCTTACTGGAGGAAGAAAAAATGCGAGGAAATGGCTACGAGTCTCTTTTCGCATACAAAATATTAGCAAATGTCCTTTTTATCCTAAAGTTCACTTGCCCTCATATCCATATTCAATGTACGGCTGACTCCCTTTCCTTGAAAAATGCAGTTGGAAGCAGAGTGCAAATGTAAAAATGATATTTTTGGGAAGAAAGGAAAAAAGAATTTTTAGGTTGTGTTGGCAGAATTGACGATGTCAGTTTTTTTTCTAGAGAAAGTAGTATACATATGTGATCAAATACATCCACACATAAAAGTACGAAGATCTATGAATAAAAGTAAGGAAACAATAAGTGACCCATCTGCGGAAGAAGAAAAGACAGTAAATGTGTGATGCTGGTTCTATTTCTCTTCTGCCACTGAATACTCTTACCATGCTTTCCGTATAAGACACGTTGGTTTGTGGTCTGAATGCCTAACAAACCCCCAGAAAAACCCGAGAGAAATATAGTCAAACCAAACTACCAAAATCTCCCATCTTACTCAGCTACCAACAGCTTTTCTATACAATTTTGGGGAAATATGAAGAACGATGATAGTGATGCTAGATGAATGCTCTTTTTGTGAAAAAAGGGAAAGCACTAGAGAATTTTTTCAGAAATCTTGGAGATCTATCCGAGTTATGAACAAGTTGTCTGTGAAACTAAACTGTTTCAGAAATCTGAGAAATACCCAAAAAGATTTTCGTCAGAGAAAGTGAAAGCAGAGAGAAAAATAAAATGTCATCTCAAACACAATGTGTAAAATGCATCTAAATCGTGTGAAATGACAAAGAGAAAATATCTGTTGTAGCTGTAGTTTGGTCTGTTTTTGGTTGTGTCTACTCACCATACTGGAAACAAGCTTGAGCGGTTTATTCACGGTTATCATTCCGACATGAAGAATCGCAGAATGTGCATTACTTTTCCTGTACAATGCTCAGTTAAACTGATGTACACAAACAGTTTTGGATTGCGTGGGAGGAAAGAGATACTTAAACTAGGAGTTCGGTGTGTGAACAGATTCCGATTTTTACTGGATCATAAGTATGTAAATCCACTTGAGTTGGACTGAACATAATCCATGTATTTATTATACGAGTCTCGAACATACTACACACACTAAAAGCTAACTTCTCTCTATTGATGAAAGGGAAAACCGTAAATATAAAGGGCGCAGTGAAATGCTTGTATCAACTGTAATAACCATTTGGTCTATTATCTACATAGGAATTTAACGGGTGTGGTGTATAGTTTTTGGGGTACACCTATATATTAATGTACAGTGCATGAATCGCCTCTAGGATGTGCTTTCTCTCTATATAGCCATGAAATGGGTTATTATTATTAATATAATATAGACATACTAATATCAACGCTACCGCTACTTGAGTTGTTCGCTAAGCCGAGGTAACATTCAACGGCTGACAATGATGGACAGAGAACAAGGATTGCCAATAAATTTCACTGACAGTGCCTCATTTATATCTTGTGATTTTTCTTTCTCTTTTCTACTCCTTTCCCTCTGCTTCTGGCTCTTACAATACTTTACCCTTTCCCTTTGTTCCACGATCTGCATGCTTATAAGTTGGATCAAGTAGCAGCACCAGCAACACTGCTCGTTCATTTCGTTCAATTCTATTCAACGTAACAAGGCTACTGCTTACATTCCTACGTATAATATGATTTATTACTGTGTATTATACGAATGAATTGCGTGAATGATACATTCTAATATTTACTTCTACGAGTGTAAATGCACGAATAACTATATATTAGACTTTGTATGTGTATAGGCATTTAATATCTGTTTCCTCTCTTTTATTCTCTCCCGCTTTAGATGAGTATACGAAGATAACTACCCCTCGACAAGATGTGCTCTTTAAAAAGGGCTACTTGTCACAGAAGAAGACGCAGCCGTCGTCGTCTGAAGACAGCGCTTCTGCGGCCACGACACCTTCCGCATCCACGAATGGCACTCCTGACACCCAGTCCACTAATGGGATCAATTCTGGTAAGTGTACAGAGATAGAGAATTGTGTAAAATATGTGAAAATAGTTCTACAGAATACAAAAATATTTCATGGAAAACCATCTTCGAATTGCAAATCGACTTTTTGGTAGCGTAAATGTTTCATAAGAAACAAAAGTTAGTAAAATCTATATACCTAAGTGAATATGCAAGCTTGCCTTTTTACCTTTAAAAAAATGGAACAGTTTCCAGTTCATTGCCGACGGTGACAACGTAGCAAAACGTTGTGTTATTCAAAACAGGAATATTACAAATTCGACACATGTGTGTATGCGTGGAAGAATCGTTGTATTTAACTAGCACATGTTTACACTGAGTGCGTGGGAGGAAAATAATGCGCACCCGCATAAATGTATATTACTGTGTATTCTACTTTCACAGTTTTGTTTTTCAAGAAGTTTCTTTCGAGTTAACCATGTAATTAGGCCACAAAACCATTACTAGCACTACACTAGACGTTGCTTTTGTTTGCGACATATTCATTGCTGAGTAGTCATCAATATTTTTGCAGTTCTATGGATTTTAGCGGATTTTGCAGTTCTGATTGACAAGCGATGATAACTGTAAACATGAAAGATGTAATAATATATTCTGCTTGTGAGGGTTCACAAAGTAAACTTAAATGCATAAACGATTAATCATGAGCAAACAAATTATTGCTAGCATCCTTTTCAACAATACTTTTATTAATACCCACCCACCCTCTTCAATAGTGATAACTTTACTATTGGAAAATAGAACAAATAAATGTGCTTAATAGGTAAGCATAAGCTTGTTAGTTTCTAGAATGGATTTCGTACAGTGAGCCAATATATTTACAATATATTCATATCACACCAAGGATATAGAATAGGCATTACTTACACATACTTAAGTATGATTCGATATTGCTGCTCAACAGCGGTTATCTTTAAAAGGTTTAAAGCTCTCGATTTTCGACCATTAATTCAATGACCAGCAGCTTCCTTCAGCTCCATAACTATCACGATGATGTGTTCCAGCCACACTTTTCTCTGTGCCTTAAGATTACTATGTTAAGACTTTCATTCTCTTAATTCTCATTTTTTCGACCACGTCTGGCTTCAAAAGATATCAGCTAAAACGGTTATGTTCTAATGACGAAAATTATGGTGGTTGTATGATATACGGGGAAAATGTCCACACATTAAGATGTTCCTTGAGAAAATTACAACCACTCGAACTGCGAAAGGCGAGTGAACTTCCACACAAAAAGTGTCTTACGAGTTTGCTGTAAACGGAGAAAGACACATGATGAATGCATTAAGGATGTTCGCAGGAACGAGTTATTAGGTATGGCCTTGCTTCCTTATAAGTGGTACATTTATAGTTTTCAAGTGTACAATTTTTAAGATACATAGCACAAAGACAATCTATAAAATAGCAAAAACGCTTTAATTTCTCTTGATGGAAGATAGGTACTATAGTCGTGGCCCTAAATGGCGTTATTATGGTTGTGGCAACAGTTCGGATTAAGATTTTATTTTTGGGTTTTGTGCGTAGTATATACACTCATTATATCCATATGATTTTGTCGGCTAATGTGACTGTCTGCTGCTGCCACCATCACCACCACCATCAACGCCACACCACACCACTCTCTTCCATTATTGTAGAGATCTTTGTGTGAGTGTGTGTACATAATGTATAATGTGCTTAAAATTTGTGTACCTACTCACTACACAATATTAATAGAAGGAGCGGCACAGTGATGGTGGTGTGGTGATGTTGTCTAAAGCCATCATTAATCATTTACTTGACATAATGCATGCAAAAAGGTTGCTTTCGTTTCCCATATTATTATTTTTCCCACTTGCTCTTCATTTTTACCAGCCAAAAAAACCCAAAACCGTCAGGAGCAGCAGAAGGGCACAAAGAGCTTACACATTAGGAACATACTTTTTCTTTCAAACAATATATACAACACTTTATTCCGCTTCTATAATGTGCTGATCATGATGTAACGTGGAACCTAAAACTCAAAGGGGGTAGGACCCACTCGTAGCATTAATTAGAGGAATTGAACGGGCTGGGACAGACTGTAGACCAATTAAAATCACCAGATCACCAGCAGTTTCATTAGAAATCTTGTAAACTGTAAGCATAGAATAAGGGACCAAGAGAAAAAAATGATTTATCAAAAATAATGTTGCTGTCCACTTTCCACTAATAACACTACTTGTATATCACCTTATGTGGAGTTTGTGCATTGTACACATTACTTGCTTTTGAAAATATCAAGTCGAAACTGGCAATCAATACAAATGCCTTTTCCCTCTACTGGATTTATCTACGATGAACATTCATGCTGCTTTTTATTCACTCTTTCCCTTCATTTTCTTGATTTTTATTATACCTCTTAGCCCACTAGTAAAAGTGAGTATGTATGCTGATATTGCTTTTATCATTTTCTCTCTGTTGTTTGTTTGCTTTTAACAGACTCGTCTATACAAAGCTGGCTCTGTACTATCACTTGATTCTCAAACAAAGCACAAACACAACCGATTGAATTTTACGATAATTCAAAACTTTAATTAATTCGCGTGACCCAAATACTTATGCTCACTTTTTATCAGCATAATCATTATTTCTGATGATGGTGAGCTTCAAAAGTGGAGAAAAAGGCTAATCTTTGATACATACAAAAACAAAGTTGCATTGCTCACTATATACTTTCTCATTGTGTGATTTTCCACTTTGAACCGGATACGACACAAACGGTAAAAGAAACACCGAGAAAGTATAGAAAATAGTATCACAATCTTATCATTAGATCAGGATGATCATCATCGTCATTAACCAGGCAGAGAGACAGCAGCGTAAAAATGCTCATTTTCTCTATACGTGAATTAACTACCAGTATGTTGTTGTGTGTGAGCATTTGCTTCTAAATGAGCAGCAAAAACAGTTGGGTTATTATCTTCTTCACGGCACATACTCTGTTTTTTTCTTATTTTTTTTTCTTTCTTTCTATCTCAACGAAAGAAAAAGAAACCCTCTGTTCAACTTTTATGCTCTTTTAGCACACATACATAAGCATTCGGGATAAGGATGCGCGAGGAGGACAGATGATGAGCATTTATTCTAGCAGTGGAAAATGTGCATTATCACGGTATAATGGTGATTGGTCGTAGCTAATGGAGTGTTTCATGCACCGGATCCCATGCTAGAGAACATGATCGCCATCCTCGTGACATGTAGAGAAATACAGAAGTACACAGAGATACGCGACATTTCTGGTAGCGGTTGATGTTTCTTGGTATTTTGAGTTAGAATCGTAAATGCAATGATTATATAGAGCAAAAAGGAGCATATTATCTCTCCACTGTGATCTTTCGCGTGTGACGTGCAAAGACACAAGGAGACAGTTGGTTTCAGCATTCTTATTTGGCATCTTATATACACGCGTTGCTGGTGTCTTTTAATGTCGTAGTTTTTGCAGTTTGAATAGAAGAACAAGAAGAGTGAGTGAAGTTTATGATGACTACGTTACGTACTTTTCTCTCTGGATGAAAGGAATTTGGGTTGAACTGAAAAACACGACTGCCATCCTCTCAAGTTTTGGTGGTACCACAAGTAAAGTAAATGCTGCCACTATTTGTTTCGTGGGATATCATCTTAACATGTTGGAGGAGAAAAGGGTGTAGAACTTTAAGTGAAGCAAGTAGAAAAAAAATGTTTTAAACATATCTACATAATATATCTGATACCCATGTAATATGTTTCTGCACAGGGAGCATCATCATCAATAGCAGTGAAACATCCCATCTGAAAACTCCTTTCACTGATACTTTGATATCATTACATTACAAACTATAACCATTACCATAAAGACTGTTGTTGTTGTTGTTTGTCTCCGTCTTCTTCCCCTTTTCCATCCAGAATGCTGGTCCGGGCTTTTTCCTCTACTTTACATAGAAACTTTTACCCATATTTGCTACATATCCTGGCGGTCTGACGTAAATGCAACCGCACCACAAGCTTTCAAATGGAGAAAAACAAAGAATACGGGGAAAAGAAGAAAGTTTTCGACAAAAAATATAGAAACATATATCATTCCTATTAATTTAGAATTTTTAGATGTGTGGGCTGTTGAAAACAAAGGCGTCATTCCACCATCAATTTTGCAATATCCATTTCTTCTGTTATCTACACTTACACAATGTGGCGTGGGTGAATAAATACAAAAAATATCTTTGATAAATAGATGAAGATGGCTGCATAAACTGAATACGAAATTATATAAAGTGATGGATTCACAAGCCTATAAGTTGGTTAAATTATCAAACTGAAGGCGCATCAACACACATTGTGCAAAATGTTTTATGGTTGGCTGGGTTGGGAAACATTAACTCTAACGTGTAAAATGAGGGTAGGTTGAGCTTCATCATTTTTTGCGAGGGTGTAAGGAAAATGCCTAAAAACTGCATTTAAACCAATTTAAATACAGTACATATGTCATATTTACAACATGAAAGTGCAGCGTCGTAATGTCATTTATTTTTAATGAAACATTTGCTTCACTTTTCTTGATCCCAATGCACGATCTTCTAAAATGTTAAATCAACGTATATCGTTAACGCTCCAATATCATTGCCTGTAGATTTCAACCATGATGAAAAAAAATCATGTCTCCCAGGCACAATTTTAGATATGACAGGTCACATGTACACTTACGTATATTTCCGTTAAGTATATGATACTATCAAAATATTATTGTATCATATTCAAAAAAAGCTTAATCCTTGAAATATAGGTTGAATATTGCGTAGGTACATGATTTCAACACAATGTGGAATGTGTGACATATGTGCGTACGTATAGAAATAAATCCCGAAAAGAAAGTACTTCTTGTTTTAAGCTTTCATACAGAAATAATATGAAAGAAATATGCAAAGCGAAGGAATAAAAGATCACATTTGTTTCTTGTTTTTTTTTCTTGTGCCATCATCATCTTGCCATGTCATACAGGAGAATTCCATTGCATTGCTTTTAATATATGATATACGCTCCTCATGTTTGAAAGCACACATTCCTTGCAAAAAAACATCCCGTTTCATTTCCCCGTGCTACACGAACTAGCGCCAAGCACGGCTACGAGGACAAATGTGAAAAGAAGGAGCATTATGAGTTTTCATGTCACCTTTTTTTATTCTCCCTCCGGTTGTGTCTTTTGCCAGAGATATTATATGCCTGTGTGTGTAGAAGACACACGTTTATGTTCCCTTTAGTCTTGTTGTTCTTCCTCAGAGTGTACAATGTATCATGTCGGAGAGTTCTTGTTGATACTAATAATGCAACAAGAATTTGAGATGTTGCAGATTTGTAAATGTTGCCATCATATTTATTACATTGGTTGGTAGTGGCAAAGTACATAGAGAATCTCACGCGGTGTAGCTTCCCGCTTGGAAACAATGCAATAATGTGGCCAAACTTTTGTCATGCTCTTTTTCTTCATGGTTTTTCTCATCTTCCTCCACTACATGGTAATAATAAGCTTGTCTTTGTCTTTTTCAAAATATGTAAATAATATTAACCAGCGAATCTAATGTGGAGGTTGACATGTAGTTGTAAATAAAATGTATGCATGAGTACACAGTACACAAGTCCATGAATTCTCAGACTACTCGTTATACGTATACAAACGACCCGGTGCGGTGCTTTGCAGGTTGAGCTCATAATAAATCGGTCGTATCTCCTGTGACATTATTATTATTATTTTCTAGTGAGTTTCTTTATTGTACAAGCTCCAATGTGCAAAAGGGGTCCTCAATATGACAAAAACTAACAAAGGAGCTATGTTTGCGTTGTTTCTCCCTCCCCCCACGAAATAAAGCATTTTCCAGGCAGGTACATTCATTACTCCCCTTTCCTTTATTCGGTATATCTGTATCTCTGAATTTTTCCAAAGGTTTTTCCTAAATTTTCTCTAGGAAAATATATTTGAATACATGGACTGCTCTCATTATGTCAGTAGTGGGATTAGGCATCCCTGAAAATAATTCGTGTTTGCATAATGACGTGCTATAATTCATAAAAAATTATATGCAATCATATTTCAAACTAGCATTAAAGCTTATAGGTAGGTAGGTATATACAGTGCATTTATTTTTTAGACAATGGAATTGCGAAGGAGGCTTTAGAACAGTGAAAGGGTGGGCAAAGTGAAAATGAATTATGCGAACATGTCCGTCTCACTCATTGGATTAAGAGTCACATCTAAAAACTCTGAAGTGCACTATATTTAGCAGTTTCTTTTTTGACGATCAGTATGATGACGGACGGGCTTACAAATAGTGCAAATGTATGCACCTCTCTCTCTCTATTTGACTTGGCAGCTAATGATATTTTTCAGTGGAGAAAAATAAGTAACTTAAAGACACAATTCAAATGTCAAAATGCCTCTAAGCTTCTGTGTGAAATATAAAATTTAGCATTTCCAACCCACTCTACACAGATAAGCACGAGGTGTCTCCTGCCGACTGCCTTTTTTTGGAGATCAATCATTCGAAGAGAATATATGTTTGTGTATTCGTACGTGAAAAAATTATTATAGGTTTCCAGAGTGGAGATTCTGATGGTGTGATGTGAATGTGACGTATGCAAGACGGGCATAAAAAGTAAAACTTGAGTAATTTTATGTGTGGTATTGGTATAATATTTTTAATGTATAGGAAATCTACTGTTCATCTTATTATTATTGTTTGAAACGGAAAATGTTCCGACAGAGTTTATTTTCTAGTAGCACATTATTATTTTAAGTGAAGCTCAAACGCAAGTCACTCAATTTTCCTCATTCGTCTACCTCAGTTTTGACAAGGATAAAAATAGAAATGTCTATTAGCTAAATGTAAGCGAGATGCAGAGAAGAGAGCAGTTGCCTTCTTCTTAACAAAAGTTGCATGATCTATTGCACTTCGCATATTACATCTTTGCTGTGTATATCCACTTATTATCTTTGTTTTCTGGGAGGAGGGGAAGAACAAAAATGGAACGTGCTACAGAAGAAACGGCAAGGGTTAGACGGAACTATGAGGAAGTGAGCTGATATGATAATGATTCATTGGCCTTTAGAAAGATTATTCTGTTTTTGTTATGTATCTTAATGATAATTACCAAAAGACTGTCATTAGGAAGTGTTTTTCGAGTGGAGTAAAAATGTAGAAAGCTTTGGGGTGAAATGAGAAAGATAGCTCTCTTTATGCATCTATTATTGTATTATGGATGATTGCATGTTTGTCTGCATATTTCTCTAAAAATTTATGGAAGTGTGCGTGCGCGTGTGTGAATGTATGTACATATCTTGGAAAACGGGACAGCCCCTTTAATGCCAAATGTCAATGATTTGGAAAAGGAATATGTCAACTTGAAGCTAGTAGTCGATCAAATGACAAGATAATTTATTTGTTTGGGATAGATAGTAAGAAGGCATAATAAATGGAAATCATCTATTCCATCAAAAAGAAAAACATCGTAGTGCCTCCATATAGTAAAGAGCATATAAGTATAAATTATCTAG
>JAQIXW010002367.1:0-15717 GCA_034700685.1 Willowsia buskii | reverse complement strand
AGACCGTTTATCCTAACCCTGTTATATGTTTCGACTTTCTAATGATACTTCCAGGCAGTTCATCATGGAGTAAACAGCATGAATCATGGCAGTGTTGGCCACCGCCGGAGTCCTCACAGCAGGACTATGGATGGTGCCCATCATTATGGGAATGGTAAGTAAGCCGTGTTATACCTAATTATGTGTAAGAAACAAAAGAACGAATCCGGAAGCCCTTGCATTTTTTGTTCCTGGTTTTTATTTGCGTGATGAGGCTTTATTTCCTTCATTTCATTTGATTTTATTTATTTTAGATGGGGTATATGAGGTATGATTCTATAGATCCAGAATCTCATCCCAGAAACGCCCGCTCCTTGGACGCTGAGTAATGACATTAAAACGGAGAAATAAATTTGTTGGAAGAGAATTAAAGTGATTATTACTGTACAGAGTTTGATCAAATAATGCTTTCCCTTCTGTAGGTACGACTTTATCGTCGTTGGAGCGGGCTCTGCCGGCTCAGTGGTAGCAAATAGATTAAGTGAAATTCCACATTGGAAAGTATTATTGCTGGAAGCTGGGGGAGATGAAAATGAAATTTCGGATGTTCCAGCTGTCGCGGCCTACCTTCAATTAAGTAAATGAAATACCATTTCATGTCATTCATTTTTCGTTTTGTTGACGTGACGTGAATGAATAAATATTTCAATGGCATGAATTTTCCTACTTACAGCCAATTTAGACTGGCAATTTAAAACGGAGCCACAGCCTACAGCATGTCTAGGTTTAGTAGGTGAGCAATCAAGAAAAAAAAACTCGGATGCGTTCACAAACAGTTTCAATACATTTGCACGAGGGAAACTTTTACGAAAATTACTGTAATTTTTCAGATGGGAGATGTAACTGGCCTAGGGGTAAAGTACTTGGAGGCTCCTCTGTTCTCAACTACATGTTGTACGTACGAGGAAATAGAAGAGATTACGATTCATGGGAAGCACTGGGAAACCAGGGTTGGGGATATGATAATGTTTTAAGATATTTTAAGGTATAACAATATTCTTTGACATTATAATACATAATAGAAATCGAACATATTTTTATGAAAAATGCTCCATTTTGATGTCGTGTTTATGCAGAAATCTGAGGATAATAGGAATCCGTACTTGGCTCAAACTGACTATCATTCTTCTGGTGGTTATTTAACCGTTCAAGAAGCACCCTGGAGAACTCCATTGGCAGCAACTTTTATTGAAGCAGGTATGGAAATGGGCTACGACAACAGGGATGGGAATGGGGAATACCAAGCGGGCTTCATGATAGCACAAGGTACAATTCGAAGAGGATCGAGGTGCAGTGCAGCCAAAGTAAGTTTTTTTTTACCAGAAAACAGACATTCAAGAAATATCTCTCAGACAATGGCTTAAAATTAAGAAAATTATTCCTTGAAGCAAGAATATTATCATAATACGCTACCAATTTTGATAAATTTCTAGGCATTTTTGCGTCCTGTACGAAATCGACCAAACTTGCACATAGCAATGAATTCTCATGTAATGAAAGTTCTTATTAATCAGCAAAACGAAGCGTATGGAGTCCGATTTAAGAGAGAAGGAAGAGTGTACAATGTTTTTGCAAGAAGAGAAGTTGTACTATCAAGTGGAGCTATCAATAGTCCACAGTTGTTAATGTTATCTGGTATTGGCCCTGCCCCTCATCTTTCGGACATGGGCATTCCACTAGTCAAAGTATTAAATATTTAAGCTACATATTATAATGTCTTTTACTTTAATTGGATTTCCGCACTGAAGTACAAAGGAAGAATGTCTGCTAATGTTTGGTTTAACATTTTATTTTACAGGATGCACCTGTGGGAAGGAACCTACAAGACCATATAGGATTTGGTGGTTTAGTGTTTCTAGTCGACCAACCAGTGTCTATGATTCAGTCTCGTTACGAGAATTTAGCGTCAGTAATTCAGTATACCTTATACGGGAAAGGGCCTTTAACAATACTTGGTGGGGTTGAGGGTGTAGCGTGGGTTAATACAAAATATGCCAATGCATCCGATGACTTTCCCGATATAGAATTTCACTTTATCGCTGGATCGTAAGTGCACTTTAATCTTTTCTGTAAAAAGATTTTCAATGAAAAAATTCATTTCTCCTTTCACCACAGAAGCCACGAACGTGGTAGTGGTAAAGCTCTGCTTTTCAACCTCGTTAAAATGTTGATGAAAGTTATCAGAAAAATGAGCAGCATGTGTTGGAAATGAGGAGAGAATTATGTCTCACTTATAGCCTTTGTGCGTAGCTCTACTTGTTTCATGCAAGATAATTATACAGGTTTCCCTTGTTTCTCACATAGGGCTTCATCGGACGAGGGGAGACAGATTAAAAAAGCTCATGGAATTTCTCAGAGGGTGTACGATGCCATGTTCAAACCTATTGAATACCGTGACACCTGGTCAGTCATTCCTATGATACTACGGCCATATAGCAAAGGTTACTTGAAGTTACGATCCAGAAACCCTTTCCATAAAGTTTTAATTTACCCCAACTACATGGTCGGTAAGTATCCGCATTAATGTGCATTAATATGTACCAATCATAACTTTGCTCATATGAATTTAAATTACTATTGTTTCACCAGAGAAGATTATTGATAATATTAATCTTGGGTTTTTAGATGATCGAGATGCTAAAATTTTGGTGGAGGGTGTAAAATTAGCTGTATCTATGAGTCAGACTAAAGCATTTCAAAGATTAAACTCAAGACTCAATCCTCACATGATGCCAGGTTGCACGCATTTTGACCCTTGGAGTGATGAGTACTGGGAATGTGCCATTCGGTAAAAAAAGCCACCTTGCTATGAATGCAAAATATAACGTAAACACGCTATTTGAAGTACTCTCTTAATGTATGTTTTTTCTCTCAATGTAGTCATTACACAGTTACTATTTATCATCATTGTGGAACGGCCAAGATGGGTCCACCTACGGATCCAGAGGCCGTTGTTGATCCAAGACTGCGTGTTTACGGCGTTTCTAAACTTCGCGTCGTAGATGCTTCAATCATGCCAAATGTCGTTTCTGGGAACACAAATTCGCCTACAATTATGATAGGAGAAAAGGCTAGTGATATGATTAAAGAGGATTGGGGCGAAACAACAACGCCTGTGCAACCACCAAGATACCCAAATTGACTTTGAAGCCCGGAAATGCCTATAACCATAATACAGTGACTGATGTAAAAGTGTCATATTATTTTTAACGTTCATATATAGTTCTAGCTCTACTGTACTTTTCATTGAAATAGTCTCATGATATCTTCACTTACTGTAAGGGAAATGTGTAATGCAATTATGTTCATAAGTATATATTTAATACAGGTTAATGTTTATGTTGTTCCATACTACATACTCATCAAATATGCATATAACATGTACATATTGTGCGAATTCATTACTGTTTGATTTCCCGAATAATGTTTCATTTTGAATGACACTTCAACCTCTTTTCTTCCTTGAGTATCGCTGTCTTTCCTTGTTGTATTTGTGACAATTAATTTGTATAGCGCAGTAGGGATCAACTCAACTTACTTATTTACAATTTCTATAAACCATCGTGAGACATGGTTGGTTACTTGTGTGCGTGTAAGCCTGAAAGCTTACCCAAACTATTAATATTATGATTGTATTTTTAACTTTAATCAACGAGTATTGCTCAATATCTTACGTGCAATGTAAGTTCAACAGTGCCTCCTGATTACTGGGAATAAACAACTAAGTTATGAGTATATAAACTATTTACCAAGTCTTGTTATTTCAATTTCATGAATATAGACTCTGCTTTTCAGACTGCCCACCAGGACCAGATAGCATGAAGTGTAATGGTATTAATACTCGTAACAGTAGCTGTCGGCTGTCCAGGAAATATTTGACATGAGCGTTTAACGATAGACATTTTGCTTCGGATTCAGGAAGAGGATTTTTGATAGGTTATTTTTGAATGGACGGCTCTTCATACTGAAATGGAAATGAATGCCCGATTGGAAACACAAGGGGCACGCAACAAAACACGCATGATATCGGAAAATCGAACATAAACACGCATATACAATAGCCTGTCTATCACTACTCGAAAGGGCTGCACTGTCTACATTGCATTGCCACATATTATTCACAAGCACCACAGGTAAGAATGACTAGGAGACAGAACTATTAGAAATTAAAAGAACAATTTTGGATAGAGCTGCTCCGCTACTCGGAGCTCCTCTAAGGATAAGCTGTAGACTGCAGAGACTGTCACAAGTAATATTAATACATTACACCGGGTGATAGGAAAGAACTGTTATTTTCAAAAGCATTAGAATAGCAATATAATTTACAAATAAATGCTAACATCCAATGGGAAAATGATACGCATACGTCATGTTTATATGCTACTGAAATTTTAGGCTTGTAACATATTATGGAATGTGAAAGTGAAAACTGAAGTGTATGTACTTTATTGATAAGAGCTGGCTTTCCAAAAAAAATATTAAAACTCATTTTTGAATGAGACCAAAAATACACGAGCAACATAATTTCAGAATAGGAGCTTTTCCAGAATGAAAGAAACTTACTGAATGTGTGAATAACTAAATACTAAATGCAACTTATGTATTGTTCTTCTTGAAGTGGTGTGAATGTATTTATAAAAAAGAACTGCTAAAATGGTTGTTTACCCTTTAGTCACTCCAAAATCTGAAGAAATGATGGAACCTAATACAAAACTAATAATCATAATGGCAATACTGACAGAATTGGATTTTTAATCAGAAGTTTCACTTGATGTGAATATTTTTTAGAGTTAAAACTAGATTTACATGTAAAGTATGAAAACTATATTTTCAATAGCACAAGCCATCTGCATAAAAATTACTTTATTACAGTAAAGCCTGCTAGATCTTTACTTGTGACACAGCCGCCTGCCTTCATTTTTGCAACGCAGCTACATACACTATTAGAGAGATGCCATTAAAAAATATCAATAGTCAGCAAAACCTGGATTCGCATCTTAAGTACTTTTAGTCGTGGATGGCAGCATGTTCATCTTACATGCTTACACAAGAGGTGTAATTCTTGGAGGAATACGGTAAGTAAGATTATTCGTACGGACTTATTCTACTTTCTTATTCCGCTAAGCGGAGGGGTGTAAGGATGTAAATGTAGAGTTGTGTTTATATCCAATAGTTATTTGTTACATGCCAAATCCTGTATAATTCATGCCATTGAATTTTCACCAATAATGATGAAATTTTTGTAAAAAAATCTCACCTGAAACAATGAGGGCCTCATTAGGCCCTACGGTATGAATGTTTCCCATCTTGTAGAACAAAGATCACAGGTTGGTGTGTAATAATTAGAAAGCTGTAAGACACTTTTGGTTCACCCAATATACAATTTCACAATTAAACATTTACACTGTCATTCCAAAGATGACATTGTTCGTCTCAATCAATCCTCAGAGTCAGGCTCGCTAGTGTATGCAATTACTGAAGTAAGGGGGAATTATGCTTATCCAAATCATACAACTCAACTTGTATTAAGCCATACACACGTTTATACAACCCTTTACATGCTTGACTTTTGGCCCGACAATGTTTCAGTGATCATCCAAAAGTAAGCATTTCGGAAGCAATAATTAGGGTTTATTTTATATTTGGTTAAAGTTAGTATTGATTACATTTACTCGTAGGTGTTAGTGTAGCCACAACTCACAAAAATAGTTAATACGCTAAATGCTTTTCGAATAACGGTTTATTTTTGTCGTGACAAGCCAGTTGGAACAGCTAACTTTTCTCATGAAAAGACAAAGCAGCACTAAACTTTGGTGAGCTGATTTTGCTCAGAAAATGTTGTAGGATGTGGCTTTGCTGCTGTGTCGGAAATGATTCAACTAGTCTGTATCATACACTTGAATTGCAGTCAGTTTATACCCAAATAATGTATCCAGTCCCACAGGTGCTCTTTTACGTAAGAATAGCATGTACAACGTGTGACAATGATAACAACACCCTTCCAAGGTTTATTTTGGAGCCGATATACACACAAAGAGATAACTTTCTAGTACGTAGATTGCAATCATAACAGGCTACTAGCTCACACTCACAAACAAACCAAATGTTTATTCACAAAAATACCTACATTATCCAGAATGAGTCATAACACATATTAAACGAAATGATTTAATTTCGACCAAAATAGTTTCCCCTTATCTGCTGGAGTTGTGTTGTGTATTACCGGTAAACAACGTTATTACTTGAATAATGATAAAAATATCGAGATTGAGTAGACTTCTGTATGTTTCCCAATTGGTTTTGCATAATCCTGTGCAAAATCAAAAGGCACGGCACAAATAAACATCTACAAGCAGTATTCACGAGTGCTGACGCTCTTTCACTACTAGGTAGAATACAAGGAAAAAACTATGTATAGATATACTTAATATTGAACCAGCAACTGGATACTATCTATAATTTATAGTAGCATTCTTGTCGTTAACTCATATAGGTAGGTAATATGCGACGTAGACAGGAAAACGTCCATCTGTATGTATCTCTGCATTTTACATTTGAAGAACTTGCATCAGTATTCACTTTTGTATTTGTGACAACACATAGGTCGGCTTCGTCATCTTTAAAGTACGTATTCATCGTTCATCGTTCCAATTCCATGAAAATCATTATCTCTCTACACTACACCGTACGTGAAAATGCCAGTTGTCTTTTGCTTGTGACAGAACTTTGATATTCCAGACATGCTGCACTTCTTTTTGCACAAAGTTTGTACTACAAACTCAATACGATTGTACCTACTATTAATTGTGTATTGTGGGCGAAAATTAGCTACCGGTAAACAGTTGAACTAAATTTATTTGCTACACATTTTGACATACAAAGTCGATACAGTTGGGAAAATTGAATGGATCCACTTGCGGTGAAACATTTCAATATATTATTGTTGTTGATGATTCCTCGTTGACATTTTTAAATCTGTGGATTGCCTTGCTAAAACAAACTCTGGAAAAGATCTCTTCTCATTTGTTATCCTGTATAGATTATAATTATCAATTCCACAATACCGTGATGCTACAATTCTACAATGATCCGGTCATATTATATTTATTATTAATTGTGCATGGCATGTTTTAAGGGAACCACGAATCCATCACTTCACAATAACAAATTAATTATCGAGTTTATATCAGGAGTGAATAGTAAGATAATTATAAGCAACCACTAACAAGCGATCACAACAACAAGCCATGCTTGCCTATATGGCTTACACGTTTCGTCTTCAGGTTCTATTTAATCAATTGTTGTAAAACGAAAAGTCTTTAAGTTTCTACTAATGCACAACTGACGGGATCCTCTTAGAATGTGTTTCCATTTATTTTTATGTTCGTACTTGAGACATTATGGATCTGTTGTGGTATCTTTGACGGATATAGACTGTAGTACAAGCACAAAACCTGCTACATACTTAATTAGAGTCGAATACGTTAGAAATAAAAGCAAATTCTTCCAGTTCTTTTGACAGACCGACAATGATACCACAAATAAATCCAAGCTCACACTGGTGCGAGCAATAACAGTTTTCCCATGAATGTTCTGTGTTTGCAAGTTGTTGGCACCATCTCAACCCCTTATGTCAATGTTGTGTACGGACAGACTGGCCGTATTATTATTGTGCATGTTAGTTTGTGATGTTGTCTGCTTTGCTTGTAAAGTGCAGTAATAATGCACTATTTTCCATATTTTTTTGTATAAATAGTTCCTTTCTCCGCACGTTTGGAATAGGAAGGGAGACCACTCTACAACAACTAGAAGAAAACCATAAAAAATGAATACCTACTTACCCTAACCATTCTCTGTGCTTACACTTATAAATAAGACTCATATATCCATAATTCATCCCCGATTTCATTCCCGATGTTGTAGGGAATTGCTCCTTAATGCACGGGTATTATTTGGGAAAGGGCTGCCTAGTGAGTGGGTAACAGATACAAGCATTGGGAATACAAATAAACGTACATAGGTACATAGAATGCTTTTTTTTGTATATTTGTAGAATATGGGTATAGCCGCAGAATATGATACATACATACATATTATGAGCATCCATACATGTACTGATGTACTTTACACAATAACACAGTAAATAAGTTTAGGCTTTCATTTGGAAACACTTTATACAACTTATACATCGCACGCATACAAAAAGGAAGACGATATGTAAACTTAAATATTTTAGTTGCTTAAGCTTGGCAGCAACAGCATTTCTGGGAATATGAAGAAAAGAAAGCAGGAATTTCCACTTAAAATAGCTTTGTAGCTCTATAAGTATGAATGGCGTGGTGCGTATTTTATAAGCTTCCGATTCCATCACTGGATATTCCATCATTGCTATCATTCAACTTAACCCAGAGAGGAAACGTAGAATAATACATGCTATGCATGAATGCATGTGCATTTTTGTGAAACTAAAAGCTTAGCTTCCTATAAAAAAGCGACAAAGCTAGGACACACGTCCTTCTAACCTTCGATTCGATTCTTCTATTTTCACTTTCTATACGATGCTTGGAACGAGAAAGGATGTTGATGAGGATGAGAGAGAAGGAGGGGGATTGTGTTTATGGTTATGATAAACAGCATGCAACCGAAGCGGGAGTGATGTCAAGTTTTTATGCTAAAAGTTAGTGTATGAACTATCAGAACTCGGAATATAATAATATAGCTAGGTATATATATATATATTATGTACACATCTCTAACTATTCATACATTTTCAAAGAAAGGAATTCTTAATCAGCTCCGCCGTCGCCGTGTCAAAGAGAGTAGAAACCTTTTTCATGATCATCATCGCCATCATCCTCGGCAACAACAGAGAGCAATACATGTAAATTGTATTCAAGTTTATCTATTCGAGAGCGGTAGGCATACTCTGAACGCACTTTATCATGATAAACTGACAAATGTACACATTGAAAACAATAGGGATGGTAAGTGCATGTTATTCAGAGAAATCCAAACAAAACGCCCATTTACAACAAATATTAAAAAATACAAAGTCATAGTCATATAAAGCAATGAATAGATTCTGATGACGCTGTCCCCCAACTTCCTCCAAAATATTGTTGCGCTAGTTTTGGGTATCATTTTAGTGAATCAGTAGGAATTTGAATTTTAAATATGTGAAAATGTGAATGCTATTTAATAAGTTACAAATCATAAAATGTAATACATACATGAAATTTTTAATACTTGCTCGCACAAAGACCCAGATCATGATTTTGTGAAAGTATCAGCCAACACACAGGAAATATTAAAATGCCCCAAAGAATCAGTTCAAGCAGATGATTACAATTAAATTTGCTTTGCATTTATTAGAAAAAGTCAGCAAATTTAAAAAAATAGGTAATAGGTAATTGTCGATGAAGTTGAAGTCAAAGAATTTAAAACTAATCATCATGAAGATCAACACTGAGCATTCTGAGAATGTTATTGTTGTGCTGAACAATAACTATTTTGTAAGTTGGAACATTATGGTCACTTTAGAATTTCATGCGACATGATATTTTTCTAAAATCAGCCGTCGATCAGGGCGATTAATACATATCTAGCAGAAGGTTTCGTGCGTTTTATTGTAATTTGTAAAAGAAAGAATGAAAGATCGCAAATCGCAAAAGCACAATGGTTCAGACATGTTTTGAAAAGATGGTTAAACTAGCGGGTATAAATACAAAAACAGTAATATTTTTAAAGGTTGCATGATTCGGCGAGTCATCGATCGTCACATCACAACGAATCACACGATTGGAAGGGTGGTATTGGAACTTCCCAAAAAGCGTCAAATAAAAGGTTTGCTTACAATGCAAGGTGAAAACGAAACGAATATTGATGCCAAGAGAAACCCAAGAGAACGACCTCACAGAAAACGTCCGGTTA
Organism: Willowsia buskii; assembly: GCA_034700685.1. Taxonomy (NCBI): domain Eukaryota; kingdom Metazoa; phylum Arthropoda; class Collembola; order Entomobryomorpha; family Entomobryidae; genus Willowsia; species Willowsia buskii. Next base: position 5,748 of record JAQIXW010002367.1, on the reverse strand, counting down.
AATATTATAAACCTCTGCAGCCATGTATGCTGTATAGAGAGGTGAGCTAACATTATCAACTTAAAAATTCTTACGAGTTGCCTGGTGGTCTCTAAGCATAGGTAATCACAAGTTGTATAATTTTCTCTTGGTACAATCAAGTACTTATTTTTACGAATTGCAGGGATGTAAGTTGCAACTTTATCATGCAACTTCAATTCTTCGTTCTTTCTAAAATTCCAATTACGACATGATCTGATGATCTTCCATTAAAAAGCAAATCTCCTTTCACCCCAAACCATAAACATGCCAACCTTAAAATTCTTTATCTCGCCATAACTCCATTCCACAACCGCTGAGCCGGCACTGGCTGCAGGTGCTACAGATTTGCCGGTATTAACATAATATTTACAACAATAGGTCTTACTACAAAATGGAAAAATCATTGGTCCTAAAATCAATATGATGTGATTTTTACACATAATAGATAATAAAAGTGTTCTAATCATAATATGGACTAAATGAATGGTGAACTACTCGGCTACTGAAAACAGAATTTCTTACTCCACCTGGAGTATTCGATTTTCTTTGAGAATTTTTAAGGCACAGCGTCCACAATGTCAAATACATACACCTATAGCATGTGTCATTTCGATAACATATCGTTGTGATATATGCCTTTGTGTATAAAGTCCTAAAAACTATAACCAGCATGATGGGAACATGCTACAGTTTGGTAAATCTTGTCAATTCGATTCGAGGGGTATTGAAGAGAGAGAGGCAAAACGTCAGAGTAGTACAGCTTCACGCAATGCTTTGAAACTGAGAATTCGGAAGCATACAGGACGGTCATTCATACTATAAGAAGCTACAATTTACCAATGTTATCGTGTTAGCTGAAAGCTTCTGTTATTTTTTGTAAAAGTCAAGTACCAAACACAACGGCACAAACCAGAGAGTCGAGTAGAGAGGCATAGATAACTTCTAAATGTATTTTTGCTCGTAGCAGCGCAACAACGCAACGTTACCTTTCGAAGGAAAACTATGCATGCCAGTTTCTGTGTATGATAGACAGACAGAGTGAGCAGTCCTTTTGTTCGTGTTCTTCGAGTCTTCTGAACTATGAATGAGTCAGTTCACTCGTTCACTGATACAGTGTTAGTTTTAGTGGGAGCATTTTATGAAGCAAGGAATACAGAAAATACGTACATACATACATACACATAAATACGGGGGTATACCCTTTTGAGTTATAGTGCATTCTTGCCGTATTTGCTTGTGATGCTGCCTGTTAGAAAGAAATAGTACCGACAGATCTACAATAATTCACGGCACACACGGTTGTTTGCTTCTGCTTCACTGCAAAGAGAAATAGTAAATCACTAAACAAAAGAATAACATTCTGCTGATCGACTTCAACTTTTGCTTCAGTAATAGTAAGTAAATAAAGTTATATTTTTATTAAAGAAAAATGTTATCAGTTCTAGTTCTAATTTACTCATAATTACACACAAAATTTGCTTGCTGCTCAACATTTCTTCCTTCTTGATAGGAGATTAATCAAAGTCTCGTAGCTTGTAAGTAATAATGTAATGCATGTTAATGTTGAGTGTTAAAACCTTTTTTTTGTCTGTTAGTTTGATGTGATTGTCAGTTAGAACAGTTAATTAAAAACGTTAAATATTTAAAGATTGCAAGTTCCAATGTAATTGCTGTATTTTGTTGTACTTCAATTATTGTAAATTTCGTATAAATTAGGTACACACATTTGCTGACTGAGAAGTGATGATTTTTCTTGCTTTGTTTTGTGTGGAAGTTAGCCAATCGACGTTTAGTAGCTTTTGATCTATTTAGGTTAGCTAGCTACTAATCATTACATTTTTGTTGGTTGGGCTTAAACCATTTTTTCATGTAACTATGATGTATTTACACATGTACTGATTGTTTTAAACAAGTACTTACCAAAATTCATTTATTTTTGTATCCACAGTTTACGATCAATTTCGATGTGTATACGATGCATGAATAACGTACGATTTAAAAGCGTAATGTAGGTTTTGTGATTTATTTATATAAAGGTGGTATGGTTGGTGCTAGTTGGATTTTGGTTTTTAGAAAGTTGTGTTGTTCTCTTAAATAGTGGTAATTAATTAATTATTAATTGCACTCTTCTTCATAGAATTATAGTGTTGAGTAGTTGAGTAGTATTCGTAGAAGGGCAAGCGCTTCCTGTTTGTACAAAAGTACTGACGAGTAAAGATTTTTATTTGACAATTGTTTCAATTTTGTTTTCTAGCCGGAAGTCTGACATACAAAAAAAGAGGTTGTGCGGAAAATTGATCTCACCCACAGTCGTGTCGTGCACTCCACATTGTTGTTTGGGAAGGTTTTTGATCTACAATACAAGATGCCATCAAGCACGGCCGATTTGGATAGGCAGATAGAACAACTGAAACGATGTGAAATCATTAAGGAATCTGAAGTAAAGGCACTTTGTGCGAAAGCCAGAGAAATTCTGGTGGAGGAGTCGAATGTCCAGAGAGTGGATTCCCCTGTAACGGTATGTAAATATAATCAAGCACAGATTATAAGAAATGTTTTCCAGTTAAAGTTCTCTTCTGCCAGTTGACAGAGTTTCTATCTTATCCATGTAATATTTGTGATGCTGATTCTGTGATTTTTTAAATTCTTTTGAAATAGGTATGTGGGGATATTCACGGACAATTTTACGACCTAAAAGAACTCTTCAAAGTCGGTGGAGACGTTCCGGAAACGAATTATTTATTTTTAGGAGACTTTGTAGATCGTGGATTTTACTCTGTGGAAACCTTTCTATTACTCCTAGCATTAAAGGTATATATGATCGCAAAATGTTTTAAACAATCAGCCGACAATAATATTCAGTAATCCAGTTTTGTGGTAGTTAGTTCGTCCTACTATAGTATACATATCACACATGTCAGGTTAATATGCTGATTGATTGTCTTTATTTGTAGGTACGATATCCCGATAGAATCACTTTGATTAGAGGGAACCATGAATCTAGACAAATCACACAAGTGTACGGATTCTACGATGAATGTTTAAGAAAATATGGATCAATTACTGTTTGGCGATACTGTACTGAAATATTTGACTATTTGTCGCTTTCAGCTATAATTGATGGCAAAGTAAGTTTGTGTTTAAGTCACTCCACCTAATTTGGTTTTCTACAAAGTTGATTCAAGTTAAATGGTTTTAATTGGGTATTTTTTATAATGGTTTTCTGTTCTGTCCAGATATTTTGTGTTCACGGTGGATTATCACCCTCAATCCAAACCTTAGATCAAATCCGCGCAATCGATAGAAAACAGGAGGTACCACACGATGGCCCGATGTGTGACCTGTTATGGTCGGATCCTGAAGGTAAAAAATATAATAATATTTCGTAGTAATCCAGGGCCGTCTGTGAATGTCTGCTTGTTACCTTAATCCTTTTTACCTAACTATTACATTTTTCCGTTCATTTTGAGTTTCCTTAATCATTTACCTACCCTACCTAATTTCCTGGCTAAAAGAGCTATGGGGTTCTTGATGCCTTGTAGTAAAACAATAATTTGACCAGGTATATTATCCAAAAGTGAGAGCCCCATTACCGTGCGTTATTAACATAAACGGGTGGTATAGTTAACTCTCATACAAACCAGACAAACACAAATGCTATTAATCTAGTAGAAGCATTGATTTATATAAAAGTTCCTTCAAAATCATTTACTAACGAAACTTTTTTATATAGATACCACAGGCTGGGGTGTGAGTCCCCGTGGGGCTGGCTACCTTTTTGGATCAGACGTTGTTGCACAATTTAACGCTGCTAATGATGTAGATATGATATGTAGAGCTCATCAGTTGGTAATGGAAGGCTACAAATGGCATTTCAACGATACCGTGTTAACTGTATGGTCTGCACCTAATTATTGCTATAGGTAAGTGTTGCAAGTGCTGTAAATACTACAAAAATATTATGCAAGTACTCATTGTGGTGATGTTTATGTCGAAGCATAGTCTCACGTGTTTGTTTTATTTTGATTTTTGCAGGTGTGGTAACGTGGCGGCTATATTGGAATTGGATGAGCATCTATCCAGAGAATTCATAATTTTCGAAGCAGCACCACAGGAAAGCAGAGGTGTACCAGCCAAGAAGCCCCAGCCTGACTATTTTCTATAAAATTAAATTACTGTATCTGAAGTAAAATATTTTGTGTATAGGATATAATTATAAATTAGTATTAATTGACCAAGTTGGTATTGAATTTGGTATACTTTGATACATCCGATATCACATAGATTAGATGATCAAAAATACAAACCTTTACTGTGAAAATCTTTTCTACTTGTTAAGGTGCCTAAAGTTGATCATTTTGATTTTCCAATTTTTGAATTTACATGATACTTTCCATAATGATAATTCTGATTCTGATACACAGTAAAAATCAACTGTTAATTTTGATTAGAATATGATGCATAAATTTCTTCTTAATGTACATATTCTTTGATTACAAATAAATAGACTCAGAGTCAGACTCTGTTGGTTTCAAAGTGTCCTGCTGCATGCATAATATAGAAATGCCTTTATTTCAAAATATTCAACTCATTGTAACTCACTATAATGATATGTTAGTTTTCTTAAAGTTGTAACTTACAATTTTGTATATAATGAAAGTCCAATTTCCAATAATTTTTTTTGCTCATGAGGATATCGTTTCTCCGTTTCTGTCCAGAAACAATATGGGTTATGCTTATGCTGACATTTTCCAATAATTAAAGCATTATTGTAATATGGAATGTTGTAGAGTTCCTCACTTACAAATAATTTTAAAAGTTTAAGCAATAATATTCATTCAAGAAAATGAAGAGATTGTATTTTCGAATAAACAAAATAAATGCCATGTTTCAAATCAAGAATTTACGTACTAAATTGGTTTTTGCCATAAATCCACAATCCACTGAAATGAACACTGCTAAATGGCTACAAGTAAAAGTGTTAACAGTCCAATAGTATTTCATTAATTGGAATTTAATTCCGCATTGGAAATATGGTTTTGGATTGACATTGATTGTGAGTATCTTTTTGTTTCTATAAATGCGGAAGGGAGATTCCACATAATAACATAATATGTACTTATTTCAAATTCAAGGAGAAAGATGATGTTACGATGAAGAGCTTTAATTGTTCCAATAAAGGTGTTTTTTTACTTGTCTTGTTCCTATTTTATCTGCGAAGACAACGACTAAATGCAATAGGATATATAAATATATTATAGCGTTTTGTACAATTGCATAGTTATGGTATATCTACATATCCGTACAGATTTTGAAAATCACAACAACACATTCGTATTTACAGTATATGACACAAATATGCTATAAACTGAGCATTTTTAGGTAAAAGTAAAACGTAATGCACAAGACAAAAATTCGCATGTTTGCTTTGCAAAACCTGTTGATGAAATAGCGTGTAGTTATACAGGTAGGACATTTCTATAATACTATGGAATACCTCATACTCGATAAATATGCTGGAGAAGTGCGAAACTATCTGATAGCACACACAAACCACAATCTAAAAGGAAGTCATCAGCGTCCCTTTATCGTTGGTCTACGGTTGAAACGGTAAAAACAACTTGTGATACGCAATCAAATACTCTATGTAAGTATTTCTTGTACCTCAAATTGGCAGGTTTCGTCATCATCCACGAAGTTTGAAACGTCGACACTGCATCAATCATT
>JAQIXW010002366.1:0-15718 GCA_034700685.1 Willowsia buskii | reverse complement strand
GCTACTTTTCTTTTATGAATGCATTTTGTGAGCCTTAATTTCCTTTAAAATGTAGATTTGCTTTAATAAATTGGCAAATTTAAATGTAAATTAAACCATTGATTCAAGTAATCGTTTAAATTAAAAGTTTTTTTGAAAATGATTTACCGTACACATGACGCCTTGTAGTTCACTTTTCTGAGAAGATTATTGGCCTCCATTTTTTCTCCTTCTGTTGGATATTTATTAGCTGTAAAATTAATTTCAGTTCCTATGTCTTCATGCTTTTACCCGTTTTGTCACCCCTTTATCCTGAACACGAGGCAGAAATATAGGTTAAAAATTAAATTTTACTGACAGGCGATTTTGTTCTTCCTAGTTCATTATAGAATGTTTTGACATCTGGTTCCATTTAACTACTTTAGAGCTCTGATAGATTTACTTACATGCAAAATTTCAAATTCATTCGGGAGGAATGAAATTTGGTGTGTTGGGATTCGTTGCCTCTTTAGTTTTTACTATATCGATAATAAAAAAACATCGTAAATCGGAACAATACATATAATATTTCATTTTCTCAGATGATGCCAATATTGCCGAATTGAATAGTTTAGAATGTTTGTGAGTGATAATGGGATTTTTAGAGATAATAATGTGTGAAATGATAAGCCATTTATTATGAATGTATGCATATCTGTCAAATATTCATTAGATGTTGAATCCATAAACGGTATTTGCGCCATGAATATATGTTTTTTAACATTTTCCTTCAACGTCGTCATTGCAAGCAATCTGACACAATTTGCTGCACCCATGTCATTACCACATCGGAGTCAATCCTTTCATCTATTTCAACTTCAATCGTGCCACAATAAACTATGAAAAAATGTGTGTATGAATAAAATTGGATTTATATTTGTTATTATTACGCACTCCAGCATGGCTACCCCTATTTTCTTCTGGAGATTGTTGACCATGAATAAAGTTTAGGTTACCGCTGCTTCTGATAAAAGAAGTTTGATCGAATAAAATGTATGCAATTCCATTTCTTCTATGTGCGGGACGGTCGGAATATTACACACATTCGCTAGAAGAAGTACAATTGCATACATTTTATTCGAATGTGTGTAATATTCCGACCGTCCCGCACGTCGACCACCATAATCTCTTTCCAAATTGATAAGAGGAACAAATGAAAGACATTTTCAGCTTAAAGGGTCGAAGCGAAAAAGGTTTCCAAGGCGCTAAAGGTGTCTCACACGCCGACCATGGGCTACACAGTTACCAGGTACCAAGTACCCATCTTCGTTTCTAATGTGAATCTTCGTAACACTGCGCTAGTAGCATATGCTTTAGATACAAAATACCCACATTTACCCCAACATTGGCATTACAAGAAATATTTTTGATCGCTTATTGATACTCGTCGAGCGTTTGTAAAAAATCTTTTTTTACTTCAAAAATGTAATCCTCAAAATTCTATTGTCTTTTGTGAAACAAAAGAAGAATTACGTGGTGGTCGGCGAAACAACAGGACGAAATTTTGGACACTACCCTTCTAGCATTCTACGTATGTGTTGATATTCTCTGTCAGCGTAATCTAAATTTGAAAAAAACATCCTCGTAGATAGACAAACAGTTTCGCAATAGAAACACACGACTAAAAATAACCTTTAAAAACAGGAAATTCAAATAAACTTAAGTTTTGAAAAACTGTCATTTCCACTATTTTAATTATTAATTGTGCTTTTAATTAGAATTATATGTCATTATTACCACTTAACAAATCTTAATATTAGATGATTACATTTAAAATAATTACGAACATAATGGACTATTCGGCATTAGGGAAAATATTGTATGTTGCTTCTTAATTTTAATAAATTAAAAACTTATTTCGTTAGTTGCGGGTTTATAATTATTGAATCAACAATATACCCCAACGACTTTTCCCAGTAGTTAACTTTAATATCCCTATCAACAATACCTATTTTACCCGCAGGCATTCTTGTAACCTGTAAACTTTTAATTACTCTAAGACTATATTTTTTCTCCCTGTAGGTAGAAGAAGACGTCCCAATTTTTGCACGCCATTTGGCCAAAAGGGAACTAGACAATTCATAAAGGGAGCATCCAATCCTAAACATAATATGCAAAAGTATAACAACTATTGACACCGCCATCAAACATATTCCACAAAGTAACGGAATATTTCGATTGAATCCAATAAAAAATGTATTTACACCCAAAAATATTGTAAAAAATATTCCAACTAAGGCTGCTGCTACTGCTTTGTATTCAAAACGGAAAATAATTTGCATAACTATCAAATTCTCTTTATAAATTTTTACACAATTTCCTGTGGCCGAATGGATATTAAGTACTTTCAACAACTGGATTCGATAAAAGCCTTGAATTAAATGGATTAAAACAATCAAGCGAAAGCTTATGTTGAAAACTTGGGTAATGTAAATCATTACGAGGGTCCTATAAAATTTGTAAGGACGAATACCAAAATATTTGATAATTCCAATGAACGGGTCCAAATCTAAATGGACTACAAGAACTGCCGCTGCTGAGCCAAAAAATACGACAAATATTGTATTCCCCGTCGCCAAAGCAGTACAAACCCTCTTGGTATGGTTCGAATCTAAAATATGGTAAAAATGGGAAAATATCTTAAATAAATAAATTTCCAAGAACTTTAATTTTATTATATATTTAAGCTACCATATCGAGCGATCCAATTTTCTTTCTCGTAGCACCAATTTGTTGCTTCCAGCATTTCTCGTCCTTCAGTACAGATCAGCGCATCGGCAACAATTATCAGCATATCCAATACTGCCAACAAGACCTGACAAGTGATATAAGTTGATGAGGATATTTCCGGGTGTTTGTGTCCGATAAGAAAGGATGCAACGCATAGCAGCAGAAATGCTGTTTTGAGACCAGCACATGATACCAGAAAAGGTTTTGCATGTGTTTCTTTAAATTCCCATTTCTGCTTTTTGCAGTTCCAATACATTGGATTGGGGAACCAAATTTTGTTAATATGCTGGTTGATATTGTTTATGTAAGACATTGAATGGTAGGTTGACACGACTGCTGAAGTTGGCTTAGACATTTTATTACAATGGTTAGCCTTGAGGGTAATAGCAATGACAAGAAATTTTACTCGAGTGGCTCAAATGAACTGTTGACTTTCAAAACCTACAAGCAATCTATAAAGTATTTTTTTTATTTTAAGAGTCAACGGTTCTGATGATATACCAGGGGAATAATATTTAATTATGTATCTACTGCAGTACTGTAATATAGCAAGCTACTGAAATTTTTGAAAGGAAGTATATTATTAGACATAATCAAAGGTATACACTTCCGCTCCCTCATTCAAATAGACTATTTAGGTTTTGAAATTATACGTTAATTGTTTGGCTTCATTTTATATACAATACGCAAGGAAAATTGAAAGGAAGCCATGAGGCAAATCCAAAAAAATCGATTATCGAGAGCGGTCAAACCTTTTTTTCAAAACCCAGTCTATTGTTGCTTAAGGTGAAGTTGTTTTTTTATTGTTAGGGAGTTAAATTAGTAACGGAAGCGCATGGTTTTTAGCATATGAATAGTTATTATGATTTTACTCTGTATTTTATTAAATAAACTCACCAAAGTGATGTGGGATTTAATGGAAGTAAAAACCAATTTAATTGATGATTGTGTGGTTTTGTATTTTTTGTAATTTACGGTTGCGTATGAAAAAGCTTCGATACTAAAGTAAACAGCAAACTATTAGATGGCTTAAAGGTTAGAAATATTGATGATTGTCAATGTTGCCTATTACTTTCCATTTGTCTTTCAAGAAAGGTAATTTCAATGGTATATTTTTAGACGTTTTGATAACTTAATGCCTTTTCACTGACAAACTAATGTATTTTAAAGAGGCAGAATAGGAAAAAGCATACCATTTACATAATCACCCGTTTTGATGTTTTGAAAATCAAATTTTCCTTAATGCCACTCTGTGCTAAATCTTACGTTCAAAGCAAATTACGATAATTTGGGAGAATTTACCATAATTACCGTGCAGAATGCTGAAGAAACAAAATTGGACAATGAATATTTTGTACAGTGTAAGGCGATTAAAAGTAATGGCTAGAAAATTTTAATCATATCCCTGGCAACCAACATTGAATTTTTGCAAAAGTATGCATGAAAATTAGGTCAATCGTTCCAGAAAATCCAAAAAGCATCGCTTCCGATTGCTCAAAAATTGTCAGGATCTCTAACGTACTACACTGCTTGTCATAATAAATATCTAAAACAAATAAGGGTGATTTTCAAACAAAATCTTTGACATAATATTGACAGTGACATGTTTTTTAAAGTCCATAAACATTTGCAAAAGTGTGGTATAATTTACGTCATGTTCTTATTTGGACACGCATGTATGTTTGGTTGCATATCAGTGATATCTTTATAGCTTAGCAATGCAGTTTTTTAATCATTAGTGGTTGTGTAGCAGGTGTGTTAACTGCTACCAATGTGCAAATTACAAGTCGTGTTATGAAGTAGTATATCAAGCCTCAATGTTTGAACAGGATAAATATCCGCACAGCTACTGCAAACACGTGATGTGTCATAAGTGATAAAACGTTTGTGTTAACATTTTTTACATTTTACATAAAATTTTCGATAATTTTCTTTCATAATGCACCAAACCTATATGCACATATTACAACAATGAAAATAGCAAGTAGATATTGCAGGTTTATTGTGTCCGCAGTATCGTAATATGACCGTATCGATATTGCAAAATTTGCGTTTGAATTTAAAGTATCGGTTATTTTTTCAAAATCAACAATAAGAAAGGACACGAGAACATGGTACTTTCATCTTCCTAAATTTAATAGCAATAACTTGTGCATCAATGTATGTTTTGTTTTCATATTAGGAACACAGCAATAGAAGGAAAACTGGCGGCATGGGATACGTCATATAATATATATTTTTCGTTTTGATACGGTTAAAGCGATTTTAATGTACAATGCCACAAATACAAAATGCAATGTTAAATATGACTGAAACGTTTCGTATCATTTTGCATCATCAAAAACGTTCCAAAACTCTTACCTTATATTCAGAGTGAGTGGATTTCTTCTCGTACTAATATGAATGCATGTAAGTGTTTCTTTCCAAGCCCATACACAATCAATGGATATAAAAATGTAAAATTGTAATTCTATTTAAGATACTTAGTTCATATTGTCTACTTAAAGTTGATATTTTGCGGACTCAATTTGTGCTGACTAGTAGAACTGATATGGGTCTGGTTTTGTTTCTATTTTGTCAGATACGTGCCCAAGTATCATTATTTGTTCTGACAAATCAATTATCAATTTTGTTTTACATTTTCGAAATCGAGGAGAAAATTAATTTTTATGTGGTAGCGTAGACTATGCTATGTGTGTGTGGGTTTGAAATATCTGTATCCCAATTACTAATAAGTCGTTTATTTATAAACAGACGAGAATACTTACTAGTAGTTGGTGAGAATTGTTAGTCAGATATTCACTAACGATTTTACAAATTTCGATGAATCTTATCCAAACTTCTTCGAAGCGCTTTAGTAAATAATTTGTTATCGAATTATCTGTCACTGCTTGTGATAAGTCGGATACTTATAAAAGGAAAACGTTCAGATTATAAGAAGAAGTAACATGCATACGACAAAAGGTGAAATTTGTTTCTCAGAGGTTTTATTACATTTCTTGCTTTGGGTTAATTTGTTTGTCTTTCCGTCCATTTTTAATTTTGAAATTATAATATTTAAGTTTTTACTCAAAACGATTAGAAAATTAATTGCTAAGCATCCATAAATATGTTAAATGTATATAATTAAAGATTCATTCATAGATCTCATGCGGTCAGGAGGTTTCTCCCTAAGGATTCATAAAATTTTTCAAGAGTTGATAGGCGTTTGGCGTAATAAAACACTAATCTTTCACACCGTTTTAGTTCCAGTTTTATTTCCTACTTTTGTGCAAACATTAGGTTAGCCAGTATTCAATTAACTGAGATGAATACATGAAAATAATATGAAAATGATTCCAGAATTTATAACTATCAAACCATTTACTTACTCTCAAAAAGTTATAAAAGCACACCGAAGCGCCGAATATAAAAAACTTATTAAATTTATTAAAATAGATAAAAAAAATTCAGCACATGACATGCATTTTGTACAACTTATGACCTTTTTACCTCACAAATATATCGTGCGTTTCTAGTTCCTCTGACAACTCGAAATTTGGGTAAGGTGAATTGATCGATGTAAACGAGTTGCACACCATATAGATATTCCGCCGCCGATCCGGGCGATCCATCTTCCCACCAAAAAGGATCAACAGGAGTGGGCCGTGTCTCTGTGTCACTAAGATAAACAAATTTACCTTGATGAATGGTAGCATCAGTCCAAACCAAGTTTGAAGTGTCCCTGTCGCCTGCCAACATATCCCGGATGATCACGAGTGTCTGTTCGTCTTGAAATCTAACTAGTGCATGCCCCCGCCTTTCACAGTTACTTAATGCGCCAACCAAATTAGTCTAGAATAAATAAATCCTCATTTTCTAAATACTCACTTTACTTTGGGATTTGTTTTGAACTAAAATGATATATTGCTTACCTTATTGACACTTTTGTAGTAATCGAATCCTGAATACCCCATTCCACAAGTACATTTCCTGAAACTTGGATCATCCTCGATGTCCTGGCAGCTACACATGGGTTGGTCTAAACATTTATAAGTGTTGGTTGAGTTTGCCCAGTAAAAAATAATATTTTTTTTAAATTTTTTATGCAAAAACCTTTTGGCAGAGCTGCAAAACTTGTCGTCATCGCCACACTTATGGCTAAAGCGAACACAAGCTGAGTGACCAATCTTGCCATTTTGAATTAGGAATAACAGAGAAAAGTCTGAGTGCCAATTTTTTTGAAAGAGTTGTTTTTGTTCTCTGTGTTCAGTTGAATTTGAATACCATTTGTAGGAAGTTGAGCCTTTATATATACAAGGGAGAAGCTTGATGGAAAAATTGGAAATCAGTGACATATTTCACATAAAATATTCGATACGCATTCTCATCTTTGTTTTATTCATATGCACAAATTGGTTGATATACTGTAGACTCTGTAGGTTTGGTGTTAACTGATCATTATCGCATTATGAGCTAACCCAAGCTAAGTCGGGGGCTCCTTTTCGGTACCTAAGAAAGCGTGTGTCCCAAAAATGGTTTGACATGTTGGTTTCGGGATTTAAAAAACACAAACGAAAAATTAATGACCTAATCTAAATTAAGCTTATGTTAACAAATGGCAAAATGCCTTGGCATCCTTTTGTTGCTAGTGAAGATGTAAAATGATCATTACTTTCTATTTTGCAGATGTTTTGTTTCATCGGGTTTTATACATATATCATATCTAATATATTTAGTTTAGTAAGCATTTACCTAATTCTCAAAGTCCTCACGTGGCATTTTTCAGTACTTAACAAAGTACTTGTCCGCAAAACGGTTTGACATGTTAGTTCCGGGATGACGTTTGTGTGATTTAAATGAGGTTACGTTGAAAGTGACATATTTCATGATTTGTTTGAGAAAATGTATGACAATTTTTCTATATACGAAGTTACTGTTTACGTTACGTCTTTGTTATCTTTTGCTACAATAGTATGGGTGCAACAAGAGATAACAGAGTAAAAATTTTTCGATGGAAAGCACTTTTTGTGTCCATTCTTATAAATTGCTACAGATGCCTGTAACATGATTGGATTGTTTAAAAATCTGAGATCTACAAACTTTATAAACTCACAAAATGATTGTTGCGCTTGTTAAGCAAGTATATAAAGTATTTAATTCCATAAAGTAATGCATGTTTTTCATCATAGAATTATTATTATTGTTTGTGTTGCTTTTGTTTTTTATCATATGACTTTCATAATATTGAAGATAACATTCTTCTGTCCTTTTATAAAACTTCGGACCTTAAGTAACATGATGTTTGCAACAATTTGCAAAGCAAATTGTCAACTTGGTAATAAGTCTAAAAATTCAGTCATGTAACATGCAACTTCAGCTATTTTCAAATTTGGAAGCAAAAAAGTGCTTTCCTTTGCCAAAAAAGTTACTCAATGTAAAAATATATTTTTTTTGCAAATATGGTAACATTGATTCCACATCTAATGAAAGGCACACTGTCAATGATGGCCTTATCGTTCCACATGTATCATTGCCAACATGCTTTATAATCGTTTTGACATAAAGACATATATTATATCAGTGCGCAATGTTTGTATACGAAAATAGGACATTTACAGATATATGAAATGATAAGCCCTTCTATGGCAGTGTAGGTTTTAATATTTATTTGATATTGGACCCCTAAGCGGCAATTCCAGCAACTCCAATTATATTTTTTCATAAGACGTCAACTTTATGTATAGAAAAGCATTGATACAGTTTCTCAGCCATTAAACCAAGAAATATATCATTGTTTATCGTAACCTCATTTCAATATGACAAACATCATTCCGGAACTAACATGTCAAAACAATTTTGGGACACACGCTTTGTGTGTACTGAAAGATGCCAAGTGCTGACTTGGAATACTCGGTAAATGTAAATAAACTAAATAATTAGATATGATATTTAAATCCGGTGCAACAATAACACAGGCAAAATGGAAAATTATGATTATTTTACACAAATCAAACACCAAAGAATGCCAAGGCATCATTTAATTTGATAATACGAGCTTAATTTAAATTGGGTTATCAATTTGAAGCTAGTGCTTTGTTCAGAGAAGATATGTGCATGATATTGGTAGACCAAGGATGTAGATATGCATAAAATATTTTTTGTGAAGTGTCTCCCAACGATTTCCAATGTTGATAACCGAGATTCTCCGTCGGATATATAAAGGCTCAACTTCTCTCAATCGGTATTCAAATCCCACTTGCAATTCAAACCTAATACAACTCTTATACAACTATTACATCTCTCAACAATTCTTCTAAACGATTTACAGTCATCCTGTCCATCTGTATCCTTCATTCAAAATGGCAAAATTTGTCATTCAACTTCTGTGTGTTTTCGTCGCAACTGCGGTGATAGCGACAAGTTTTGCAGCTCCGCAGCAAGGTAACAGAACTATACTTTGAAACATTTTAAATAAAATTATTTTTACTGGGCAACATTTAACAAAACGTTACTACATTTTTAGACCAACCCATGTGTCGCTGCGAGGACATCCAGGATGATCCAAATTTCAGGAAATGTACTTGCGAAACCAGGAATTTTAATAGAGACTACTACAAAAGTATCAACAGTGTAAGTTATGGTTGTTTTCATGTTTTACTTTTTTATAAATCAATAAATGAAATTAGTAACTAAAAAAGCACTGTTACACTTTAAGGCTAATTTGGTGGGGGCAAAAACTGACTGCACAAGCCGGAACAGGACTGTAGTCAGAGTACAAGACGAAGAAGAACTCATTACCATCCGAGATATGTTAGCACGGGACGGTGACTCTGCAAACTTGTTTTGGACTGATGCTTACTATGACAACGATCAAAAAAAGTTTCTTTGGCAGGGGTCACAACAAACTCCGGTGGATCCTTCTTGGTGGGAACCCGGATTCCCAGGTTCGGAGTCAAGTAATCTTGATGGAGTACTATTGGTTTACCGGTCTGCATACAAATTACCACAATTTCGAGTCGTTCAAGATTCTACAAATGCACGATATATTTGTGAGGTAGAAAGAGAATGTGATATCTAGATTGCACAATTGGTTTCATGGTTTTGCTTAATTCGATTTTATTCATTGTAAGCAAATAATTAACGTGCCCAAATAAACTATATACCACTAAACTATCTGGTATTAATATTAAATTACAAGTCTATAAAAACTTAACTCTTATATTAACTCTTTACATAATACTTGTTCCACATTTGCACCTTTTAAATACAAATTGCATGGAATTTTTTAATCTATGAATTGACAACTCTTATTGTAAATTTTACAAAGCAGCTACTAGCCTCCAGAGCAACATAAACCAAACTAGAGTAAAATGCCGACTGATATAATAAAGTACAATAATTGTCACACTTACTAGATTAGATTTAACTACTAGTTTAAATCATAAATAACATTTTAAAACAACTGCGGTAATAAGCATTTCAAAAAATGTGTACGTCATTTAGACTAAAGTTTTATACAATTTTATATCCTATTGTGTCCAAATCCTAACGAAAATGTTGCCTGGAGAAAGACCTCCGTAATTGGAAAGATTCACCGCAGTAAATGCTTATAAGACCAAAATATATTAAACCTACTTGTTCCCATTGCTTACCATCAATCTTACAGCCTGTCAAGATCCCTCTGATAAGCTCTATGCAGATTTCATCATGCACCATTTTACCAGAACAAGGCTTCTTTCGCTTCAACGCAGTACTTATCCATTCACTCTATTGGTATTTCTTTGCCTTAAGTATTTTTGTGCACAGTGTACCACTAGATACATTTATTTGATAGGCTAACGATTTGTAAGGGTTAATTTTACTCTCTAATAATAGCTGGGTGCAGCATTACACCACAGTACCTTGTAATTTTTGACAAGAAACAAATGTTTCTTTGAGTTGTATTACAATGGATATTTTTGTTTGATCATTCAAATTTATAGATAAAATTTATAATTTTTTGGCTTAAAAAATACTGACACTTTACTGTACTTGTGAGAGTACATAATTTCACTATGGAACCGTGGCAAAAGGAGCATATTACAAAAAACTTGGTAGAGTTAGTGAAAAATACATCATGTAGTTCGTACGTGACCGCTAGATTAATTTAAAGTGATATATTGACATTGTATGATGACCAGAGTTTGGTAAGTAGTTAAAACCACTCTAAAAATTTGTTTTATGCTTAATTTTCAAGAACCATCTTAAAATATTCATATGTGTATAATACTTTTACCTTTTGAGAAATCAAAAAAGCTTTATGACATTTTAATTACAAGGGTTGGTGCCTTTGAAGAGTTGAAACTAAACAATCAGGAGTGCTTAAGATACTTGACAGAAGATCTCCAAAGTACTTGAGCTGTGGTCACATTTCCTTGAACAAAGACCATATTCTTGGACAAGGCAGCTATGGAATAATTGTATACAACGGAAAATTTGACGGAAGAGATGTTGCTGTCAAAGTACTAAACTCTGTACAAATTGATATGGATAAAGTTTTACAAGAAGCAGAATTCTTAAAGAATTTGGACCGGCATGAAAATATTGTTCGTTATTTTTATGCTGAGGTATCAGATAACTACATATAAATCGCTTGAACTAAATAGAAATTAACCTGCAAGATGAAATCAAAATTAAGATAATAAATTTGGATCCTTTGGAAATTCTAAAAAAATTTACTACCGGACTCGCTCACCTTCATGATAATGAAATCATACATCGAGATCTTGCAACCTTGCAACATATTACTTAATCGACTTGGACAAGTCAAAATATCAGACTTTGGCTTATCTTGGAAAGTGCCTGATGGACAAACAGGTGTAATGATATTACAAGCTTTAGGAACAGCAGATTGGATGGCCCCGGAAATACTTAAAGTTATTGCCGATCAGGACAATCCTTTTGATCATCCTATAAAAATTGTAAGTCCTTATATTTTAAAGATTTTTGTCTTAAAAAGGGTGCTAAATTTTTTATTCTAACTTGTCACCTCACTAAAGCAGCGATATTTTTTTCTCCTGGCTGCATTTTCTACTTTTTTTTCTCAAATGGTGCTCACCCGTTTGGGGCTCCCTGTTTTAGACAAGCAAATATACAAACAGGGCAACTCCAAATTAAAAGTCAAATTGCTGAAAGCAGATGGATTTCTTTAATTCAAAAGATGCTATCCCCAGTCCAAGAGGTTCGCATTTCCGCCGCGCAAATATTATCCGAAGCCTTCAATATAGAACATTCACCAACTTTTGAGACCCAAATGGACAGCCAAAACATTGAGCATATAAAACCTGCTGCAAATATGGGGATTGAATTGAACACAAATACTTCTAAAACAGTAGCACCCGAAAATTTCAAAGATGTGGGACTTAGATCAATCGTCACGAGAATACCAAACGATAAATTTATATATTTTTCAATAATACTAGAAAATATTACACAACTATCATTTCATACAGATTGTAAACCAGAATTTCTCCAAATCCTCATTTCCGGTAACGTTTTGCAACAACAGGACAGGGAAAACTGGGTAAATTTTTTTTTGATTATCTTATTTCATAAACGATGTATTTTCAAATTATATTGGGATTAATTGTAATGACGAACTTATTATATATAAACAGAAAAACTCAACAGCTATAGAAAAATCCTGCAAACTCTACGATATTTTGCCATCCAGAACAGGATGCTTTGAAGTTTTGCTCGAGGCACTACGTATTACAAAAGATTGCTTGCAACATACAGACAAACAACGAAAGCGTTATGTATCATGTGGGTCTAATCACTTTTGACAAAAACAATATGATTGGTTACGGAAGCAACGGCTCACCTGTGTACAAAGGCACGTTTGATGAAAGAACTGTTGCAGTCAAGATGCTGAACACTTTATCCAATGGGTCAGACATCATTAAAAGGAGGGAGAGAGATTTGAAACCATCAAATGTCCTACTAAACGAACTTAAACAAGTTAAATTGTCTGACTTTGGACTATCTGTACATATGAATGATACTGGAGCAAGCACAAGAATGAGTGGAGTCTTTGGCACTGCAGATTGGTGTGCTTCTGAGGTGCTAAGGCTTAAAACGGAGGACCCATACGAAGTAGTTCACTATAAAATGGTAAGTTAATTCAGCATAAAAGAAATAAAATTGAATACTATTACAACATCAAATTCTTAACCCACTAATTTTAATTAACAGGGTGCGTCCACTGACGTGTTTGCACTGGGCTGTATATATTACTATGTATTAACCAAAGGGATGCATCCATTTGGTTAACTTAACAGCAAAGAATACAATATATGCCATAATCTACCACAATTTTCTAAAGGTGCAATTGACAACAAGTGGTTGGATTTGATAGCAAAGATGATCACATTTGACCCGAGAAAACGACCCTCCTTGAACCATATTTTGACAGAATTTACAAACCATTCACGAGATTGAAAATGTAATTAAACTGGGCTTTTATTAATCATTACTAAGCTGTAAAATATTCTTTACAAAGTTACTGAATCTATTTGAAAAAGTTAGTTTTATTTAGATTTACGATTTTAAACAGAGATAGTGTAGATAAGATACAAAAAATGTTTAAAAAATGATTATTTATACTGATTCTCGTGTCTTAAGAAACATGAATACTAAAACATCGCTTATAGCCATTATTATCATAAAATTGATATAAAATTACCATAACTTTTGACTTCAAATTTAGATCAAATAAAATCCTTAGAATGTATTTACATAGTATGCAAAAAAGCAAAGCAAAAATAATAAAAAGCTAATTAAACATTATGATTATCACATCAGTAATTGTGTCTTTCACTATTTATTACCGCAACTCCATTTATTTTGTAACTCATCATTGAAAATACAAGCAGCACCAACAGATAAGAATGTAAAAGTGCGCACGAGTTTTTCGGATTACAGGTGATGCTTGGTAGCTATACCAATTTAATTATCACATAAAAGATTGACCCATAAAGCATGCTTATTATAAAACATTCAATGGTGATAAGATAAACAACATGTTTTAAAATGTTGTACTCCACGATAACCAACAACTAATGTTTATCGCTCAAATTTATCTGCATTGGCTGCAATAAACTTATTATTTGGAATTGCGGTACGTACCCAATTCCATTGTGAACAAACTTGTTGTTTATAAGACATTTAAGCAGAAGGAGCATAAATACTTGTTTTTTAAGCTGTTTCATATGTTATATCAACATAATGTTTATAAAGGGCTATTCGTCTACTCTCTATTCATTTTCCTGCACAAACACAAAAATATTAGTACACTAAAGCAAATATTTCGTATTTCTTTAGCATATTCAACTCATTTGAATTTGTAGAAAATAAAGTATCCATTTGCATTGTGTAAATGCCAAGTCTACTCATACCATATAAAAAATTCAAACTGAGAATAAAGCCATTGAATCTAATTAAATATGCGCTTCTAGCAAATAACACTCATTTGATATTTTATTTTTAAAAATTCAAAAAAATGAAATCATTGTTTGATTATTTTCAAAATTAAGAAAAGGCGCCAGCAAATTAAACTGATAAGACTCTGGTAACACTTCTAACAAAACCCGGCTCCTTTTTTAAATCGTCTATATATACAAATTAAAACAAGTAGCATTTTCAGTAGTTTTAAATATCAGCAATAATGTCAAATGGCACAATCCGCGTTGTTAAGGTTTATGAAACTAAACACGATTTTAATCCCTTGGGAAGCACTTTCTTCTTGGAATATAAAATATTAATGGAGTATTTGGCTTTTCAAAGTTTTATTTCCGCTGGCACTATAAATAACATATTTCAGTGTATCAGAGAATGTTAAGTGCTAAACATATAAATATAACCAAACAATCTTGTTTTTAGGTTGAAGTAAATGCCAAATTAATTTTTTTTCAATAGATTTTGATCGCTAAAACATTGCATGTAAATGCAATAAGCAAATACAGTGGGAACGACATGAAATATTCTAAAATCCGGAAACTGTTTTTAGGATCGTTTCATCTTGCTTCAAATAAAAGCTCTCGTTGAAATTTTAATTTTGGTAATATGAAATTGACGTAAAGATAATGTAATGCACTTAACATAATTTGGGGTAAGAATTAATGAAATTGCTGCATAACAATCACGTGCTGTTATGTCCACGTTATGCCAACTCACAACTGCGTCATTTCAGTTGTTATATATTTCCACACTTATATATGTTGTTCGTCAAAGCAGAAGAATAATCAGACGGAAATCGATAAGCAATATCAAATATTCAAAGAAAACGGTCTCATATTTTATTGTGAAAAAAGATTTCACTGTATTTGTAGTCAGACCCTTAGCCAGTGACTCAAAATATTTTGTTTCGTCGTTGGAAAAAAACTTTAAATCCTGCTAATGTTTTATAAAGTAAAGTAATTTTATAGTAACTTCATAAAAACCAATATTCAGCTTTGTGCGGAAAGTTTAAGTCTTTAGAGTGGAGACTACATTACTTAAACTTCAGCTTGCCTGCTACCGCTAAAAATAATTTTGGCTATCGCTTTGCAAATTGGAAATAGTAAATTCCAATATCAAAAGTTCTTGGTGAAAGGTGAAAAGTATATAAAAAATTGATAACACATTTCTTATAAATTAAAACTCAAACCAAAGTAAATATCCTAATAATCCATCGTTTCCTAACCGTTTTGCAATGAGAAACGTGAGGGTTTTAGTGAAAATTCTTCTCCCAGTGTTATGCACCGTTGTATGCGCCAATCCATATAATTTGTGTTATGACAAGTTGTTTCGCGATGCTACTGACAATCTTTTGAGAATTTTAGATTTAGGAGCAGAAAGTTTTGATATATTTGTGGACGATGTTTCATTTGACAATTGTACGTTTAGTTTTCAAAAGTCGCGCATCATGTTTCTCCAAAATTATACCGGGAGACTTGATCATAATTACGTT
>JAQIXW010002365.1:0-15723 GCA_034700685.1 Willowsia buskii | reverse complement strand
TTATTTTGTTTTCATTCATCTAGATTGAGATTTTGTTGAATTAAAATTTTGAATAATCGCGTCTGTCAAAGAGAATAAAGACAGACACCCGTGATTAGCTACGCCCGTCATCTTAAAACAATTTTTAATTTACCGTGGGACAAAAATGGAGTTGACATTGATAAAAAATGACAGTGAAAGACTAGCCGTAAACTTCCCCGCGATTGACCATTACAGATTATTGTATTAAGATGATTATAAAGGTCCATCTTTTGTTAATTAAAGTAATACAAACTGTGATTCAAGTCCAAAAACAATGGTGCATCCATAAAATCGACCTTTATGCATCTGTAATATGTACAGACATGTCTATTGCCGAAAATTCCTTTCAAAGCTCATTGAGAACTGAATATGAATATTCCTATATGTGACTCATGACATCAAGACGCACACGAGACTTGTTGATGTGTGCAACAACATTCGACATTCAAATAAAGCTTGTGCGTAAAAAGAAGAAAAAAGAAGAATTTCTCATTGAAGTCCTTCGTTAGGACCCAATTCTTCATTGGGCATGTTCTTCCAATATGCAAATCATCTTTACGGTGAGCCAATTTGGATACGTATTCAAAAGATCAATTTTATTGTAATATTATATGATGGGCAAGATTACATTTGCAATTCTTCCCTTCATCAAAATGTACACGTTTAGGTATATAACCTTTAATCGCCCTCAATAATAAATTAGGAACAACCACACGATAAAAGAGCGTCGTAAATGGACTTAGGATAATATTCCCATTGTGTCAGTGAGTATCCTGTTTGCGCCCTTTGATGGTATTGTAAGTCACAGGCTCATCGACGTTGAGGGATGTCCTACAATCTTGTTGTATCAAAATTCCTTATACATTACAATGAGATTCTTTATGTCTGTAGAAGTGACATCCAAGGGGAATATTGAGTAATCCCAGCAGCATGCAGAAACAAAGAAAAAGTGTATTTTTTTAAATAGAAACAAATTCAATATTTGAATAGAGAATGATTTTTTGTGTAAATTTCAGCTTTCAGAAAAATTTTTGGGTCACATGTTGACAAATGGCATGGATGCAAATGAAATTTGTGCATGTTGCCGGGATCACCCTAGCAACCACAAATTTCAACAAAAATTGCCCAAAATTTGCATGAAGGTTCAAAAATAAATTGTCTAGAACGTTTTTGAAGGAATTTGCAAAATTCGAAATTTTTTGGAAGTTATTAAGCAAACACTGTTGAGTGACAACGCACCTTAAAATCCTCTTCCCCTGGAACCTACGACAGTTGGGTTACTCAACAGTGTTTGCTTAATAACTTCCAAAAAATTTCGAATTTTGCAAATTCCTTCAAAAACTTTCTAGACAATTTATTTTTGAACCTTCATGCAAATTTTGGGCAATTTTTGTTGAAATTTGTGGTTGCTAGGATGATCCCGGCAACATGCACAAATTTCATTGGCATCCATGCCATTTGTCAACATGTGACCCAAAAAATTTTCTGAAAGCTGAAATTTACACAAAAAATCATTCTCTATTCAAATATTGAATTTGTTTCTATTTAAAAAAATACACTTTTTCTTTGTTTCTGCATGCTGCTGGGATTACTCTATTATCTTCTTTCCATTTTACTTGCTGATTAGCTATACCTGTGTGGAGTATTTTTTATATAGATTTCATTTACAGTTAGTCTTCAATTGCCTACAAATTCGCCTCATAGAATCTCTTGGAAATCAGTAGTTTAGTTAATCATGGAGCTTTTCTGCTCTTTTAAAGTTAAACAAGCTATTTAAGCAAATTGGCTGATTATTTATTATTGTATTTATTTGATTCTTATAAATAGCTTGGTGATCACAGACCGACATTATTTAGGGGTTTCGTTATACATTATTAGAGTTCATTACTGTCTCTGACCAATGAATGTAATGTAATGAACCCCACCAACAACCAACACACCTTTTACAAATATATCTTAGTTCAGTGACATTATGTTACTTGACTCCAACCTTTGTTTTAACCTAAAGATATAAAATCTATAAAATCCGTATTTTGCACATTCCAATATAGCACGTAATTTATTGAGCTAATTTCATGAGCGAATGTCATATGCAAAAGTCGCCATCATAATCGGTCAATTGTTTCCTTTTTGCTCCTAGTAGGATTTCATAACTCACTCTGAGTAGTGACCATGAAATATGAAGTATCGTCTCCATCTACTTGTCATTTCAACTCATCTTGTAGAGAACAAGAAGAGATGAAATGAATTGCAGTGAAGACTATTATATGGCTATGAGACACGATACAGCAAAAACTCGGACTTCATGACATTCTGCTGTTATATCCTGCTTCATTAATGCTATCATCAGAGATATTTTCTAGAAAATAAAAGCACCTACGCTTGGAGACGATTGCTTGTGGCATAGCAAAACAAAAATACGTATACATATCTTATTTTTGCGGATGGTATATAGTCAGGTTAGTCAGGTATGTATATTATTGCACCGCACATGATGCAGAACAATTCGTTTTTGTTTCTGCATTCAATTGACAAGCAAACAATGAAAGAAAAGGATTCAAATGAAATGAATGACATGTCCATCTAGCTGTACCAACCGCTGGCAAATTATTACGGAGAGTAATTAAAAAGATGCAAAGCAAAATGACACATAATTGCAGTATACAACACGCATGCATAATAATGGTTAATAAGGGCATGCGTACGTGTGTGTCGTATGCACGTTTCGCTTAAAACATCAATAATAAGAATTCAATTCAGCCAACGGCTAATAATTTCAATAATCCCAATGCCAAGATTTGTAATGTATGTGTAGCAACAATTCTACTGAGAAATCAATATCAATAGCCATCTCTAGCTAGCACTTAATTTAGACCTTTGTTTAAAAAAGATACATACAAGTCCCTATTTCTGCAAAAGTACATAAGGCTGGATGCATGTATTATCTATGTATAATATTTTCGCAGCATTGAATCGACATATAATGAAAATATTGTCTCTATTATGCGCATCTACTAAGGGATTTTATCTACACAAATGTATGTATGTCAACTGTTACTCAAGGAGCCTCTTATTATTTTCCTGTTGACAAATAGTTGAGTGCAAATTACTTGTAGCCAGTAAAAGAGAGAAAAATCAACAATTCATCGTAAGATATTTGTATTTTGTTACTGCTACTATCTTGTAAATCGTCATTTGATAATAATTACACTCTTACATTTTCTATTTGGTCTATGACTCGACATTTTTTCAAGTTTGATCTTTATCACACGCCTTACTCCATGATGCATATCGCACGCAAAATCTAAAAACAAAAAAGTCAAATCAGGTCACATTCAGATTGCTGCTGAACGCACGATTTTTGAATGAAACGCATGTTTACGATACAAGTTTAATCGTAAGCTGACAAGGAGTCGAGGATGCAAGTTAACAAAATGTCACTTTAGTAATCAACATCATCATGCATGGCCACTGATAACTAACCACACCAAAAATATAATCCGGAATAAGCATATTATATGCGTTTGCCATAAAAGTAACTTTTGATTGAGTCATTAACGTTTGTGAACCCTATAACCATAAATATTACAAAGGTGCGTACATGAAGTCATGAGCTACTAGTACAAAAATTACGCAATTCGCATCATCATCATCATTATTACATTTTCCATTAGGCTTGGAGTAAATCAATAAGGCGAGCCGCGTTTAAGAATTATTAGTTGTACGTGCTCAAACATTAGTTTACACGTTGTTCGTGCCCTTTGTTTTGGGCTTCCGCTCGTCACTATTCTCAGTCAGTTTAGTCATAAATAAATAGCTCAACTTGAACACATTAGGAATATACATGAGTGTTACATGTTTCTCACTTTGTCTTCAATTAAACGCTCCCATGATTAGGGATCTTCTGAAAGACTCGTTGCAAGCACCATCCAAATTCATCCATGCTTGTATAAGGTTCATTTTATGTATCTCACTGCAAATCCAATTCAAATGCGTAATCTGACATTGACATAGCAAACAATCGTCATGTGCATACTATTTAGATGCAAGATGCAAATAATTGTCTTCATATACGAGAATTTATTCTCTGACAGAAATAAATAAAGCGCAGCAGAGGAAATGAAATATGCTCATGTCATCAATTCACTATGCCAAGCATGCCGATTTCTATTCCAGTTCGACCCTTCTCATATAGTCCATAGTTGATAAGATAAAGCAATAAAAACTAGTCACATAGTCACATAGTCACATACACGCACGGCATTGTCAAACACTAAAGAGAAGTATGATTCTGATTTTCCTTATTGTAAGTACGTATTAAAAAGAGAGTCATAAATATCCTCAAGAAACCACTCATATTCGTTAATACTTGATTTGATAGCGAAGCTTTCATCTAGAGGCCTTTGTTGGAATGAAAAATATTTTGCTAAAAACGATAAGTACAATCAACATACTCGATCGGGGCTGCGGTCACATTTAATTCATCAAAGACTTTGGGCTTGGTCCTCTAAACTTCATTGGCTGAATATTCGTAACTGGTAGCATATTGTAGTTAAAACTACTGGCTGTGAGAATATTTGAACTTTTTAAGATCATTGTATGTTTATTATTAATGTTTGTAAGTAGTCTTATTTGTACCTACTATCCCGATCCCCGTCTTTATTTCAATGAGTATTGGCACAATTGTGGTCAATGTAGTACTCCTAACATTAGAAACATCCTATTAAATTTAGATTGGTTTAGAAGTGGAAGTACACAATGCAGTAATAAAACAAGAGGGTAGGTGTGCGTACTTTTCACTCAATATTACGCACAAGCATTCTTGTAATATGAAACAATTATTTTGTCAATGTCGTCATTTCATTTATTTTGAGAACGTGCTTCTTGCAATACCAGTACTAACTTTAGCATTTAGTGGCTTACGATGGAGATTGTTACATAATTTCAAATGACTTCGTATTCGTAAGTCTCTATCGTATTCAGCATTGAACAAAATCTTCTAACGACTTAAGTTGGTAGCTCGCAACAAATGCAATGCATTAACATGCCAATGTCTTATTGTGTGTCCGTTCTTATTCTGAATGTTTATGGTTGTTTTTGTGACATTCACACTATCACATTTTTATTCTTTAAAAAAAAATGAAAATGTAAACCAAAAGTACATTGCGTGCAGATGTACATAATCTTAATAATATATAGTATCTACAGAAGTGTAGCAACTATGAACTACCAAGCTTATTTTTTTGCAGAGAAAATGATGCTCTAATCATAAGTTTTGAAGCCCAGACACACGATAAATCCAAGTCATACTGCACAAATCTATATCACATTCCACATAAAGCTGAATCAAATATATACATGTGTGTGTGTATTCTATCTTTTGAAAATGATTAGTGTGTATGTGAGGATTAGTTTAAATTTGTGGAGCAAAACAATAACGAGCTGTCAACACTTCAATATTATGTATATTGTGAATTATTGCATCTCTATGTTCTTCTATTTTATTGGTACGATTGTGAACTGTTTTTAATCCTTTTTCGTTATACGACACGGTCTTCTTTTCATAACTTTTTATGCTTATCGTTGCTGTTATCGATGACACGTAAAGATTGCAGATATTTTATTCAGAATTCTTTTGTCTTGCATTTGACAATCTATTCTTTTGTCGAAAATACACGTAGTTCGGACTGAATATTGTGTTGTACAATTTACAACTATACGCAGAGATGAGTGAAACAGCATAAAGTGTAACCTAAACTATCAGCAAAGATTTTTCTATTTATTTCTGGAAAGTAATAATCAAATAAATAATAGGTTCCTTGAAATCTTCTCTATTTTGACCTGGATATTTCTAATATTTTAAAAGAAAAGTTACATCTGCATGAAAACATGAAATTTGTAAACCCAACTTGAAAGTTCGATATTCATACTCTACTCCAACCCCTATATTATTATTATACTTATTATGTGATTTAAATGTATGATGTTATCATGCAGCAAAATTCACACATATGTAAGTCCAGGTCCAGTGCTATATGACGTATTTAATGATTTACAAATGTTAGTTATTTCTTTCTTTTGCAGCTCATATTAAATTTATTTGGTTATAAAAAGTTCTTAAAAGTTGTTATTTTAGTTGATGTAACAGATTTCAAATTTATAAAAAATGCATCATAAAAACAGGCGTTATGAAAGTTTTTCTCTTAATATTGTGCTTTGCTGTAATTCTGTGACAGGTCATCAAATATTTTGACGCAAAGTTGTAGACATTTAACTATTACCAGGTATAAATGCATGGAAAGAATTTTAACACTTAATATGGCACTAAATGTCAGTTTCCCCTCACGGTTGTCAGTTTATTCTTCAAATCGCTCGAAGCTACGATGAGGCATGATGCGCTTTGAGCTTCTCCCCTGCAATGGTGCCCTCTCATTTAACAACATGGAGTCTTTGTTATGTTTTCCTAAAAAATTTGTGCAGAAAGATTGCCAAAAAATATGCACAAAAGTTGCATTGCAATGTGGACCCATACTTGATTTGATAATCGGAGGTAGTCGTGCAGTTTTTACCGGCCATTTTTGCTGACTTCTGTCGTTTTATAGTATATTTATTTCTTTAATAAATGGATGTTAAAGAATTTTATGTTGACAGGCGGATTTTGAACACGAATCAAAAATCATAGAGTGCACATGCAGAGCATCTCTTGATGTACACTCTTTTCTTTTGTTACTTAACTCAATTTATGCATCAGGAAAAAGAAATCGCTTGCGAACCTTTTTTCTTGAAAATTTATGGCCATTTTTGATGCTAAAGATTTTTTGCCTATTAAACTCAGAGATGAGAATTATGTGACAATGTCGAATTCATTTTGTAATGTTACTGTTTCGCAAAGGTCTTAAAAGAGCGTTTTTACAAACTGAAATTGACATGAGCTCACGCAACAACAACAACGCAAGTGCGTAGTTTAGCTTTAGCATTACTAATATATAGTTTAAATTAGTCCTAGTGACTAAGAATGACTTTAAAGCTGATTTGAAAGACATTATGCGAAATTGCTATAGCCGCTTGATGAAATCAGATCACTATAAATTCATTTTTAAACGGATTTTCATTTCTCTTTCTGCGTTTCTTCTATGCATATTATGCTGTATTGCGTGATCAACTTCTGTATCAGCGGCATTTTAAAAGTTCTGAATTGTGATGAACCCACGAAAGTGTAATAATGATCGCAATAAATAATGTTTTGCATAAGTACGATTTGCGAATCGCAAATCAATCTTTTGAAGCGTTGACTTTTTACCGACTGAAACATTTCAGATGATTAGATAAGTAGGTGCGTAATTTCAAAGATGTTGATGATGTTACACTCTATACATTCGCATTGTGTGACATAAAATACGTGAACAATACGAACGGATTGAATAATCCTTAGCCCCGAACTAGAAATAAACTTTTTCCACTTTCTATTTACATTAAACTCTTTACAACATCGCTTTGAGAGTTGCTGAAATGCAGTAAAAGTTATGACGAAATCACAATCAGAAGGACTAATCAAATAGTCTCAAATAAAATCGATATTCATTTCACGAGTATTGATGAGCTATGACATGTCACGAAGGAATAATCACTATCGCCATTATTCCTACAACAACAATGCAGAGTCCATCGCAATCTCTAAAAGAAACAAGTAGATATAGTAGAATAAAACATTGACGATGATGATATGATGTGCACCGTAATATAACAATAAAATTAATATGATTGTCAGTGATTGAACATCTAAAAAAGAAAGAAAAATACATAATTTTCCTTACACAAAAATGCACCCCGTCAGCGGGACATATTTTGTAGTTACACGAAGCATTCAATAATGCAAGTTTATATCAATCATGTTTCCATCTTTTTAGTATGCCATTGTCACAAAAATGTCCATCACAAAGCCCTAGTTAAAAGGAGAAAAATCAATACACATTAATGAAGATGTGTTGTGATATGATATGATTGTTCAAAAAATTATAATTTTTTCGTTCTAGCGCACACTATTGTTCGATTTGGCTATCTAGTAGCAGTAGCGATATATTGTCATAGTCTGGTTCCCTCAAGGGGACTCAATACCTATTCTATTTCATTTCAACTCGTTTTTTATGTGATTACCTCCCGTCTACAATCAACATCATCAGTCTCCTCATCTTTTAATAATAATATAATGGTCATCAAATTATCAATCGAAGATGAATATGCATAATTTATTCAGAATAAGAGATGAGCTCACATACATATAGGTGGTTGGAGTAGCCAGTCAATGAGCCATGTCAAAACAAGAGAGTATATATATAAGATTGCTTAACTTGCCTGTACCAGTCAAGACAATCAGTCAATACTTATTATGCGAACTATACACCTGATTTCAAGTCCGTCAATTGAAAATGAGCAGTGTTGCTTATTCAGAGACTGGGGGTTGAGTGTGTAACAAGAGATGATCATTATCATATGATGATAATGATGATCACTATTCCCTCACCATAAAATTGTTTTTATAGACTATAAAATGTGCACTTTTGCTTTAAAAGTCATCGATTTATTATGCATAATCATCATTATATTATCTTATTGTCATAATTGTATTCATTCAGATAGATAATGCGGTGAGTGATGAACCTACATTTTCTTGCAAAAAATGGAGATGTGGTGGGCAAACGCGTAAACACAATTGGGGAGGTAAGCATCATCATCTTCTTGTAACTGTCATTAGTATGCATGTGGTACAAATTTCATCAAAAGGATTTCTTTTTTACGCATGAAATTTTTGTGTAGGAAACTTCTAATTTGGTTGGGGGTGATAACTGCTGATATCAACCCCGTCCAAAAGAAACGTTTTCTATCATTCTTGTCAATTTCTAGCCTTCGGCTGAAAAGAACACAATTTAATAATAGTCCATGCTCATTTATACTACTACCCATTATTATGATTATCTATTTAACATAAAAAACAAAATTATACGCTTATATAATAAGATTTCGAAAAATCAAAGTTGCAAAACAACCGAGACTGTTATTGTTTACTGCGTTGTTTGTTGAAGAACAAGGAGATAGATAAACAGGTCAACTTGATAAGCTGCGTTCCATAACAAGGAACAAAGGGGCTATTTGAAACAATCAAAGTGCAAAATGCATTATGATGATAAGTGATAAGGTACGCTTTTACCATCTTTTGTCATATCTTGTTAATTGGAATTGATAAATGCATGATTTTGTTTTCACTTTCACTGGAAACACATTTTTTTGCTTTGAAGAATTAACACGGGCAGAACTTTAAATTAATATGATATAATATATTATATTGATATAATACATGTACAAAAAATGCGACTTTATGTAGCATGATATGATCTAATTAACCAGTTGTGTTTTCATAAAAAGCATATTAATTTTCAGTTCAGAATCATGACAGCCTAATCAAACTCAGGCCTCAGGTAGTAGTGATGTCGCGACTGCGTCAAAAATGTGATGTACCGTTAAAAGTGAGTAAATATAAGAAATTTAGCATATTTTTAGCATATACTGAAGCAGGGTAACAAACAAAGCAACATTTACGAGGGCCTATCTAAAGGCATATTTATACTAAATGTACAGGCAGTCATTTTAACCTTCTACACGTCATCTTTGATTCCCCAAGCAAAGTTTTTACATTAGGATGAGGGTGTGAGGAGGGTGACTGATTAGAATTTTGCACGTGATGGTAAATAATGCGTGAGATTTGTGTATTCATGCATTTTGTCATTTGAGAATCCTCCTTTCATACTACTACACAACTATCTGCTAGTTTGCAAGTTCACTTTACTAACCATCGTCGTGATGGACATAGACTAGCAAAAGTAATTAAAACTCACCTGTCCCCCACTGAAAGACCTAATCGAGTGGAGAAGAGTGCATCACTCATAAATTATTTAGCGAGCCTTAATTTGCATGCACAAAATGCAATGCTTTCAAAAATGAGAGGAAAAGCAAGAAGAAGGATTGGTGATGGTTAAATATATTGCTTTTCATTTTTAGTTTCAACTATGTATATACAGGTTATTTAATATTATGCAATGTCACATTTATCCAATCTCATTAATTATTAAAGATATATGGTCATGCTTATTTGAGTTAAAACAAATTATTAGTGCTAAGTGCTAGCTGCGTAATAATGCATGCCTACTTAACATGACAAAATCAAAATTATGACCAATGAGCAAATCTAACTAGATATATATCTATTATAGCACAATGCAATTTTGTTGTCTTTACCTCTCTCTGATGCACGTTTTTACTTTATGATTTTCAGGTGGAAACGTATTTGCTTTGTCACGGACAACTTTGAAATACATTCATCACCATCAAATCATCCTCGTCATGTAATCAAATCATTTGCAAACATGACAATGAAATTTCTGCCGCTTTATTAACTGGCAACAAGGCAGTTGTGCATGGTCCCTAAACCACCACCACGGTCCTTGAAGTCAACAGCGAGAGAAAAAGAACTCCTGAAGATGTTCAATCCTATTATAATGATCAGAAGGAGGCGGATGAAGACGCTGCAACAGCAACCATTGTTTGGCTACAAATCAATGACTTGTCACATTCGCTTGCCTCTGAGTCCTCAACAATACCCACGACAATCAAACTTTTCTAAATTTGCTGTCCTGAGCATAGCTGTCATCCTTTGTACATTTACATCTATTTCAGAATCAGCTTCTGCTTCACCTACCTCAAACAACAACAATAATTTTAGAAGTATTAACACTCAACTACTACGAAATCCCAATGTTCGTGGGGTACGCGAAACTGGTAATACGCCCCTTGCCAATGCCGGCGGCAACAATAATTACCACTTTCTTGAACAACAGAATGAATATGACAGCAGTAGCAGTGGGGTGAGCATCCTTGATGATGACACCTTAAAACTCTCACTTGCCATTGATGATGATCCTGCCGGGGGCGGGTTAAGTGCACCTAGTCTACACATTCTCGAGCCGAAGGTATACCTGCGGGTATCGGGCGAATCTGGAATGATTAAACCAGACTATCAGCAACAAAACGCTGATGGCAACAATGAGGTAGTTATTAGAGAGAGTAGCGTCAGATTTCCCAGTTTCCGAGCTTCTCCCCCAAACAACAGTAAAAATAGAGGAGGGCAAGGAACGGATCTCCAATTTCAGTCAAATGAAGAGGACCGTGAAGCAGTGGGTGGAGAGGAGGAGGAAGAGGAGGATGACGAAGATGAGATGAGTGATAACTATCATCACCATTACCCATACATTGAGTCCTACAGGGAGAAGTATGTTAGGCCCGATTTTGGTCACTATGTGCCCTCTGTTGTAACAACGACACCCCCACCTCCCACGTCTCAACCTACAATAATTGCATCCACGAATGAACCACCAAAATCAAAGCAAAAAGAATGGTCTGACATAATTGCTCAAGTGACAACACCATCATCTTTTAATGAAATCAACTCAAGTGCCTCAGAACATAGGCTGGCCGACTTTCATTTTCGAGCTAATTTACCAGCATACTTTTACAACAAGTACTCGCCGTATTCGGAAGAGGATTTGGAAAATGTTGCAGATTTGGATGGTGAGCACTCCAAGTACTTTGTGAAGACTAGACCCAGATCAGTGGCCACTGCTGGAAGTAATATTTACAGTAATTTCTACTATGAGCCACCAAGTTTTTCCACTAAATCAGTGCCAATTCCCGTCAAGACCAATAAAGAAAAGGTCATTTTTGCATCAGTGAAGCCCACTGAAGACTCTCAGCATCTGTACTCATCAAGTAGAGCAGCGGATGACAATCGCCAGAATAACCACAGTTTTGGTCTGTATCGTAATAATGATGATGAAGTGGTTCACCAGGATGGCCCCGTGATGACCACATTTTCATCTAATTTTACAAGCCATATTCCCACTCTGACACCTCAACAAATGAATTATGACAGGGAAGCAGAAAGAGCAGCAGTAGCAGCTAATCACGATAATAATGACAGTGATGACAATTACAGTAACGAAAGCCTTCTCAAACCAAGTGCCACTGACAATCGTCATCCTGTTCAACAGCAACAGCAACATGACAATTATTACCAAAATCAACAAAACCACGGTGTTGGCAGTGAGAATGAGAAGAAATCCTCAGCGGAAACCTTAGATGTTTCAACATCTCAATCTATCCTATCAAAAGTAACTGTGAATAATCCACATCATCCACAGCTTGTGATTATCAAAGCTGAGCCTATAAAAACTACTCCATTGACCACGCCTGATCACGAGATTGAGACCTCTGATGATAATAATGACAATTCCAATCTTGATGATGGAGATACAAATACATCGACTGAAGCAAATGCCATGCACGAATCAGTGACTCCATCATCAACAGTTACAACGACGACTACGGATGCCACAAGTATTCCAGGAATTCCGGGAATTGACTACCCAACGCTGGGGGAAATCCCGCAGACGGGCTTCGATTGTCAAAAGCAACGTTACAAAGGATTCTTTGCAGATATCGATGCAAAATGTCAGGTTAGTGCCGGATGTGCATAACATTATATAAGATTAACTTTCGTCATTACACTCATAGTAAAGCTCTCTTTCATTTTACTCACGCAACAGTATGTGCATGGGCATAAACATACATTAGATAAGTGAAAAGTTAAGCAACATTAATAACGTCAACATTCTTAGATTTTCAAGGTAAAATGGGCAAATAATTGTTTCTCATGTCGGGTACATGGGCACGTAGTAGATAATTCTCCTTCGTTCTTGTCAGTTTTTGCAATTGTTATGTCCAAAGGAAGGTGTATAGGGTGTAGGACTTGTCTTAATGATGTGCTCTGCACTTGATCTTTATAAGTTGATCGGGCTTAGCTTACCCTTGGTTTCCACAAACAAAGCAAGGCCATTTTTTTCCTAGAGAATTGCACTTTCAACTTTTCAAAATTATCGAAAAGATTATATATGATTTAGGTTATTTATGAAGGAAACGTGAGCTTACGAATGTAAATCAAGACTTAATAATTCCATATTACATATTTTAATGATATTTATAACACAACCGCTGAAAAAAACTTTTAATATTTCTATTCAAATAGATATACATTGGCCGCTGGGCACAGAATAATGACTTCCTATTACTTTAAGTGTAATTCAAGAGTGAATCTTGATTTGTTTGGAAAATTTATTGTGTGAGATAGTGTGGTTAACAGATGCAAGTTTATTTGCAACAAAGCAAGAAGGTAGAGGTTCGTACCAGGTATTTTTGCTATTTCATCAATTCAAAGTTTAATCAACAAGAAACAATGTCTTTGTCACTTTGTTTCTTTCTCTTCTACCTCGTTTCTAAAATGGTCTTCAAAAAAGGAAATTATAAGCATAGATTGTTATCATTTTATTTGCTTATTTTTTATTAGCTTTAATGTCAAGAATTGGTCATTATTTTCCATCGTTAAAGTTTATTATGGCAAATGGCTGTGCTCATAAATGAATCATTCTATTATTTACAATAAGCCGAGGTCCCGTGTCACGTGTGACTGTCCGCGTTCTCAAGGATTTTTACTCATTCTTTTAAAGTGTTTTCAAAAGCTAAACAGAAAAATTATTTTGTTGTTATTTTTATTATGAGTGATTGTCAAACTCCAAAATAGCCGACAAGAAATGAATGAATAGCGAAAAGGATTGTTCCCCTGTACTTCAAAGTGTGCACAGCATGTTCGTTTTATTGTCATGAAGTTATAATAATGGTAATCATGCCTAAAAATGAAGATCACACGGTTAGGCAAAACTAATGATTAGATTTTTATGAAGACAGCAAGTGGCTTTATTAGTTGGCTTCTCATGTGTCTCCTTGTAGGTTAATGAACATTTTACCTCTATCTTAAACCGGGCTCTAGTTATTTTGTAAACAATAAGAAATAGTGACATTCGTAATAATAGAGGCCATAAAAATGCAGCCAAAACAGCATAATCGACATCATCATCACATCAGGAAAGATCGTGTCCTATTATGGTTTGCCAAAGTCGTGGCAAGTGGAAAAGCTGCAGCGAGTCTTTAAAATGAAGTGTTCGTAACAGTGGTCAATTGGCTTTAATACACGCAGTGATTTTCATAACGTTTGTGAATGCGCGATGTGTTCTTGAAATATAGCGATTTCTATGAAGAGTGTGTCAATATCGTCGCCATTGTGTCGAGTGCACATTGTCAATATAAAATGATCTCAAATTACTGCTCTATCTCCTTATTGCAGTATATTATATATCATAACGTTCTTCCGTATAATACCGTTTCAATGGAATAATGAAAATTATATTACATTGTTGGACAGGCATGGCATTATTGTGACTTCACCGATGGCCATTCGACCTTTTTATGCCCCAATGGTACCCTCTTCTCGCAAGTTCTCTTGACTTGTGATTGGTGGTTCAATGTGGATTGTAATCAGGCCACACAGCTCTATGTTCTGAATGAGAGATTGTACCGGTACATCAAGCCACCAAAACCAAGTTTTCCAGAAGATTTTATTGGAGAACATGTGGACAAATGGTTGCTGCAACAATTTACTGATGGATACCTTCCAAAGGTTACACTGCTACATATTATTTTTTAAACTTTAAACAAGTCATGTTTTCTTGCTAAATGAAGTATGATTGCAACTCGTTATTGCTTATGCAGGTAAGGAAGAAATCAAAAGCCAAACTGGTTAATCTTCCGCCGCCACCCCCTCCAGCATCCACGGAATCAACATCTCAGAAAAACGACACGGATGTGTAACCAATTTTTCTAGTTCAACACTTTGTAAGTTTGTATGCACACATTCTGAAACATTGGTGTAAAACAATTATTGGATCATCCTTTTAATTTGAATGATTCAATTTTCCAGCTTCAACTTCTGTTACCAATATTCAAGAGAATGCCAAGGTCATGTAGCGATTCTAATCGTATCTCAGCCGAACCACGACTGGAAATGTAGACAGACGAAGAGGACTAAACCAACTCAGAAAATGCGTCATATTCCACATTAAATTTCTGTATTTTATGTAAATTGTTATTAAAAAGTTAACTGCGTGTGCATGCGAGTGTTTATCCACCCACAGTTGTCGTCAAAAACTGTAGCAAGTATGAATCGAGTCGATGGAAAATTTGAAAGAAAGAAAATTGCTGCGAACTGACTTGCGATGATTATGCATTTGAATTTAGATCTAAGAAAATGAATGTTTTGTATGCATGAATAGATTTATTTGTATGTTTTAAAAGAAAACCGTTCAAATAAATGTAAGTTTGAAAGAATACGATGATGAAGGAATGGAGTTTATATGTCGATATTCCCATTATGTATTATATAGTTTGCACTTACGGACGCTGCGCTGTGATTCAGTCCAATAATCATCATTCACGTCATCATGATTTATCTCATCATTTTACCACTCAATCATGTGTACAAATAAAAATATGAAAAATTATAGATGAAACAATACATACATAATGAACGTACAACATAACGCTAAGGCTAAACTATCAACTATGTACCGCTACCTACGCGTATTTATCATGGTACTAAGAAGAAGCGAGAACAAAGTAAATTTTTGCAATGCCCCAAATATTCACAGAAGAAACCCGGCAATCAAAATCCTTGTTTTGTAATCAGTATGCTCTTACCAGTCTTAC
>JAQIXW010002364.1:0-15737 GCA_034700685.1 Willowsia buskii | reverse complement strand
AAAAAATATGGAACATAACACATTTCTTACTCAATGTCTTGTTGATGTTGTCAGAATGAATGTCTGGTTCTGGTTTGTCAACTCTAGTACCCTCTTCCATTCACGTCAACCAACAAAAGTCTTCACATTTAGCAGCAGAGCAGACAGACGAGTAGAAAAGAAGAGACTCTCTACTGTGCCTAGACATGGTGTTATCATGTCAATTAAACGAAGACAAGAAATGACTACATCCTTCTGTACACATGCCGTATGCCTTTTATTTACAGAAGAGCAAAATCCCATACACTGGGTGAATCGATAAATGCATTAATTTATTTAAGTAGCTCGGCTTTTATTTGAAGTTTTAAGGTAACAGCATGTTCAGTTTATTCTACTTTTTGTAGAGGTGAAATAAACCAAGGTAAAACAACCAGACATGAAAAAAAAGTTTTAAACAGAGCAGTTTTCACAGAGAGAGAGATAAAGAAAACAGAGAAATCCTAATTTTTATTCTCTTCTCGCAAGTCAACCAGGAAGCGATAAGAGAACAATTTACCCCTAGACCATCTACATGTACACCATGTCATCATTACTACAAAAAATAAACTTTTTTAAACCACTAAACCAACTTGAATGTAGGGAAGGAAAACAGAAGCAAAAAGTTTTATATATATGTTGGCAGTTAAGGTTAACTAACTCCGGTGAACCGAGAACGTAAAAAGCTTATTTTCTCCATTCTACTCTGTTTTCACTACAGACTTCTCCTCCTTGTTGGTACTTTACCCTCAGTAAAAAACTTTTTCCTTGCCATTTTTGTTTATTCAAGTTAAAAGGTAGATTAAACGTTGCTATTTTTTTAAGAAAAAAAAAGAGAGAAAGGTACATATCAATGATGGCGTCTTTTTTGAGCCTGGTAGAATTTGAGTTGGGACAATGTTTGTTGATGTTGATCCTTACGATAAAAAAAACAGGAAGCATATCATCAATGTGATGTGGATTCTTTCTACAGAATTAAAAGAGAAAGCATAGAAGTAGCATCACAAAAACAACAAAACAAGGTAACAAAAAACTGTTCTGAGAGGAAAATAAAGTTTTTTTTCCTTTCGTTTTCTTCATTCTTATCTTTAGTACCAAATAATAATTATATAGTTTACAAGTTGCTCTTCTCTCATCTCGAGTTACACTTACACACTCACTCAACTCACTTCAAAAAATGGCAACACACGCAGTAAATACATACAGTAATAACACAAAACCTTTGTTGTTGCTTTTTGGAACGTGTGTGTGTTTGTATGGAGTGGAGAGGATATCTCTAGAGACTCAACAAAATGGAAACTTCTTGAGAAAGGATAATGTCTACCGGGAAAAGTGGCGAGATTAAGTTTGTTTACAAGACTTACATGCATACTCTAATATACTCGCTTCGCACATAGAACACACATACACATTTTTTTATTCTTTATTAAGTAGTTCTACATGTATTACGCAGTAGTAGCAGTGAAAGCTTCATGGGTAACTTGCAAATTTGTTTAAACTTTTATTTCTTCCACTTGTGCTGTCTACGTGTATGCTAGTTTTATTTTTGAATACACACAAAACCGTCATATTATCTTTGTACACAATGATTTCTTTATGAAGAACCACTCACGACGTATACCCCCAGTTTTGAACAAGCTGTTGGAATATATTTGACACATTTCCTACTTTATTTTATTACATTTCTTCCTCCCTCCCTTTTCCTCTCTGGTGTCAGAATTGTATTGTTGTACAGACCGATGGATGAATGGATAGATAGATGCTCCCTTCTATTCACTCACATGTTACGTAATTTTTATGCTTTTTTGAAGAGATACGAACCGGAGGAAAGACAGAAGAGGTGGAGGCGGAAGGAGGGAGAAGTAGGTCAACAACACCAGCGGCGGCGGTGGTGGTGATGGTGGTAGAATGCTGTGGTATGTTTTCTGGTAGTGGTCTTGTATAGAATAAGTAAATGGTGGGGTTAGTATGGTTAGTAGTACAGTCGTAATGAAAGAGCAAAACTTTTAACAATTTTACTTTTAAAAAGTTTGCAAATTCTTCGCAAATTTGAAGTAACTGTCTTAGTAAGATAAGCTAAATGAATGAGAAAATAAAAGAAGGGTGCTCATTAGAGCATTGAAAACTATGATTAATTTTCCACTAGAATCATTATTCTGTTTGACAGGACAGGAGACGATCGGTCGATTCTACTCTATTTTCAACAGCGTAGGTTAGGTTTCAATATACACACACAACATTTACAAGCGAAAAAATGGAATCCTGAAATTGAATATGTATTTCCTACAGTGCATGCCATGAAATGCCAAGCCAAGTCAAACGGAAGTCACATATGAGCTTGCAAATTGCAAAATTGTAAATGTAAAGGTCAAGCGATAAGAGTGTATATTAATTTTCTATTAACATGGAAAGATTTTAACTGTTTTTCGTAGCATTACATTCTCCCAGTTTTTACATCATGTTACATCAAGTCTTTCAATAACGTATTTAGCATAACTGGGGCGATTCGGGCATTACATGTACGTGTCCACATGTACCTATGCAGATATAATTAACATTTCATCTCTCTAGAGTGGAATTTCACATTTTCTTCGAAATAAAAATGCACGAGGAGTCAAATGTTTTGAAAAAGCTATTTGATTATTAAAGAGCATTATTGTATGAGGTGTGTTCTGTGTTATGCAAGTTTTACTTGTGAGGTTTTGTAGGCATTTTTCAAACAACTGTAACTGCTCAGAGTTAGAGTCACTCTTTTTCTTGTGCTTTTACAGTTGATTAGTCACCTTTCCTGGAATTCTCACAAAAGCTTCCTCTAATATTTCATTTTCTTTACCTCCTTTATGTCATTACAACCCTTTCACGCTGACTTTGTTACATATTTTCATTTTCAACAACAACAACAAAACCGTCAACCATCCATATTCTAATTTATTATTTATACAATATTTTTATCCTAATATTTACAAGAATTCAGCTTTTCAAGTCAGGCAGCCAGCCAGCCAAAACAAGTGAAATGTGTACTACTTTCTCTGGCCGCATCCACGCATTCAGGTTGTAATGTTGTTTTTCTATTCTTAACAAAATCTTCCTTTCTTTCTTTCCCTCAAAGCAGATGCGGCTCTCATGCATGCATAATTGAGCTCAAGCCAAGCAGTAGCAGCAGGTCTTTTTGAGAAAGAAAGCAAAAGAAGGAAAAGACGAGAATAACTTATAAACATATAGCTAAACAACAAACAGGCTTAGAAATTTTTCCTGTCGTATGTGTGCATAATACTAAAAGTACACTAATGCTTTTGTGTGTATGCACTTTTAATGCTTTCTCCTGGAAAGAACCTTTTATAGCTCTTCCTTAAATATAAGAGATGAGTAGTATTGGCTAAATATATATATAAATAATGTACTACACAGACAGAGTACCTTGTTTGTTGAACAAAAAGGTAGCAAGGACAGAGAAATGAGAGAGGTAAACTTTCCTCAATTTACTTATTACATATACGTTTGCTTGCGGATCAATTCCGCTTCCTGATTTTACTTCCTTGTAACTACATGGTATATTTTATACTTAGGCACTGAAATATTGAGCATGGAAAAGGTATTTTGGCGAGTCAAAACAGTCAAGAGAAAAGACTAGAGCATGAAGAAAATGCGAAAGGGGTTGTGGCTATATATAGACTAATGGAAATAAACCAAGCAAAACGAACCAACAAGCCAAGGATAACGGGTATTTACTGGACTTAAGTCAGTCTTTTTGAAAATTTATTTAGTTTGATTAGTGATTGAAAAAAAACAAGTTTTCTATGTACGAGACAGGCTGATACATGAAATGAGACTGAAAACAAACTTCTTAGAATGACATTCTTTTTTAAAGTTTGAAGCGACCACTTGCTTGTTAGCTATCGCTTTTTGTAATTATAGGTATAGGTATGCATTATGTAATTTTGTATTTGATGAATTCAGGGAACTTGGTGGTACGACGAAATGGAAAAAAAATGTTAGTATATAAGTCAAATGTATGTCGTCTGTTTGCAAATATTAGCCATTGTGGTGGGTCCAACCTATATAAGGTTGTTACATAGGTATGTGTCAATAATAATAGCATGTTACCGTATAGTAATTGGTTTGGACAGCCTGGCTTAAACTTTGATAAAAGAATGACGGTAAATGGTTTACTATTTCAGCTTTTATTAGCATTTTCAAAATGGTTTATGAATAAACTATGAGGGTACGTTTATCAATTTATCTGTAAACTTTACATGGTAAATTTTCACCCTCCTAAATTGGATAAGCACACCTAATCGTACAACAATTTTGCCCTTATACGCATGACAAATTTCATTGAATTCTTTATCCACTTGATTATGACGTACGTATCACAAAATCTACTCGTTAGTGCTATTTTTTGTAAATTAAACATAAAATTCCCAACTTAAAAACCCAACTACTCATAAACGATGCAGTGAAATACAAGTGTGTATTGTGTCATTCACAGTATTGTGACAGGTACACAAACAACAATATATTATTATGCAAAATTTGAAGCGAAAACTATATCGGAATTTAGAGAAGGTGTGATAATATTCATGTTTATTTTCTTCTACGAATAAAATCAATAACACCAAATAATACAATATA
Source organism: Willowsia buskii (assembly GCA_034700685.1). NCBI lineage: Eukaryota > Metazoa > Arthropoda > Collembola > Entomobryomorpha > Entomobryidae > Willowsia > Willowsia buskii. Next base: position 11,090 of record JAQIXW010002364.1, on the reverse strand, counting down.
TTTTTTACTACATGTGCACGGACATATGAACATCAAGCAACTTTGACTGACTGAAAGGCTCAATATGTGGTGGTTGCATAAAAAAGGTAAAAAAACGTACTCCAATAGATTAGGTAGATATATATTCTAACTTCCAAGTGAAAGGTGTGGATTGTAACATTGTGTTATAGGAGTATATTATTATTGATTGAGATATTGTAATGGATTGTTTGTTTGCAAAGCAATCAGTATAAGACTACTTATATGTGTGCATGTGGCAGTTCTCAAGCTTTTGTGTAGGCGAGGGAGACCATTGCATTACTAAACATATTCAATTCCCTTTCCACTTGATATCAGGGGTAAGGTAGGTAAGGTAGGTATAAGCTGGTAATTTAGAGAAGCAGTAAAAAAACTCGTGTAGTAGTTTCTTGATGGTGGCACTATATCAAAGAAGAAAACAAACGATACTGTCTGGCAACAACCTAAGAACGACTACTAGTAAAATAAAAAATGTATGGAGTACAATGTGTATATATCTGTGCTTGGGTGTTTGTAATGTAATGTTTGCGTACCACCATAACGCAGGATGTCTCATCATCACCATTATCTTGGCTTATCTCATGGAACTGACTATGACAATGTGTAGTTTGCGGAGGGACGCGAGTAAAAGCAGGCTTTTTAAACAAAAGCATAGATAATGCACGTGTTGCAAGGTTATAAATAGGACGCGGACGTAGACAATACGGATATGGAGTTTTGCCGCTAGACCACAGCGCGAATCGTTCTCCGTGCACTTTTGCGAAAGAGATAAACGATCTTCATGTGGAGAGGTAGCCACTGTTTTGTTTTAGCTTGGCCAGAAACATGAAGCCGCTGCTACTTCTAATACACCGTAAGCCCTATTTAGGTAAATATAGCGATGTAAAGAAAGTACATGTACGTTTAAGTACAATTTTGCACATGTCCACATAAAGTACCAGAACAGCTGGATATAATTTGCAGAAAAAATGCGTAATTATTTTTGGTATAAAGTCTCTAGCTCCGGAGAGAGTTATTATTTGACTAATTGCGAGTGCTTTGGATTCCTAGATGGAAAGGGTAAGGGATGACTAAATACTAAATACAGTACAAACGCTGCTAGGTAGAATAACTGCAGAGAAAGCACAAAAGTAATTTATATAGGCAGTTTGACAACAAAATAACATGCTGTGAGGCTATAGTCTCGCATACTCTATGGAAAATGTTATGCAATAAATAATTGTCTAGCTATTAGTTGCGAGGATGATGATGACGACGAACCCAAGTCGAGAGAAAATGGAGTAGGGTGAGATGAAATGTTTGCTCACATCTCTTTTTTCCCTTTCTCTTCATCATCATCGTGATCGACAAAACAACAGAGTCTCTATCGTCTCAGACAGCTCAATTTTATACATCCCGTCGCCATCCGTTTCTTCGTCATTCACATGAAAGCATTTTAGGTCAATGGGCCAAGTTTACTGGAGTGTAAGAGAAAATAAGAAAGAGCAAATCTCTTCTCTCCACTAACCAATTCATTCACACATGATCATAATAATAAGAAAATGGCCATGTATTTTAGATGTCATTTCGCCTTGAGACACATGGTTTCTATACCATGGCTTTTTATTATCAGATGTAATACTATAACTAATGGTATAAGTGGCCGACAAAGAAAATCTTTGAGAAAAAGTTAATAATAAAGATACTGGTTCATATTTTCCGTTTTTCATAAAAAATGATGCTTCAATATTTTCACTGCTTTATATTTATTTTTGTGACTTAACTCACCTGAATTCCCAGATAGTCAATGATAACATCCAATGACGGCACAAAAAACTCATCGCACACAATGGCCAGTGCGACAAACATGTAGATAACGCCCATGATATAAAATACGACAGCTCCTTTGCGTCTCTGCTCCAGTGTGAAGAGATCCGGTGGGAAAAGCTTCCCATCTTCCTCGACAGGCTGCTCAGTGCCTGTGCCCGTCGGCGTAGTTTCCGAGGCCAGCGACGAGGGTGAATCAGACCCGGCAGGGCTGCTCCCGCCAGATAATGTGGAAGGGCCTCTGGGACTTGTACCACTCACGTCCACGTGAGGTTGGTCGATTTCCAGAGGCTCGTCATTTCCTTGACGGGCAAAATACACCGGAAGTTCGATATCTTCCAATGCGGCCGGTTCATGATGCTCGTCATGACCATTACTTTTCTCTTGTTGTTGATGCGCGTTAAGATTCTTGTTGAAAATGTTATTATTACTGTTACTATTATAACCAGCACTATTACTACTACTAAAACCATTACCATTATAATTATTAGTAACGTCACTACCGCTATTATTTCTATTGTTGCTGTCAAAATTATTATTGTTATTATTATTACTATTGTAGTTATTATTGTTGTTGAAATTGTTGTGACTTTTCCTTTTGCTCTTGTTCTGGATGACGGTGGGTGCAGAAAATTCGCTGGCAAGAGCACGTATCTGCTGCTGCTGCTCTTGCTGAGAAGCATAGGTGTGACCAAAGATGGACTCCACCTCTAGATCGTCTTCTTCGATTTCATCATCATCCACCCCCACATTGTCAAATTCTTCCACCCCGCCATCACCCCTCCCAAAGTATTCCTCCTTATTCTCCAGTTTCTTACTGTGTCTGTGCAAAAGCACAGGTGGGCCTCCCCCGCCCCTATCTCCGTAATATAGGTGATCAGGATGTCTCAATCGTACCACCTCGGAGGAGCATTCTTGAGCATTCTGTGAGAAGACCAAGAGGAAAGCAAGAAGAAACATGGGAAGTGGACGAGTACACAGTAGCCCCTGTCTTCTTCTTGAAGTTGCTGAGGTGGTGATGATTGTGGAAGCCCGTAAATTTTCATGGGCTATTTGATGGCAAAGGTGATCACCACCGCTATCATCATCAATTCTAGCATTCCTATTAGCACTACAACATCTACGTAAACAACTGCCTTTCGAATAATGCCGAGGGCTATATGTCGCTGTGCCTGCAGCAACCCGATCATCACTTATCATTCCCTCCTCTTCCTCCTCCCTCTTCACTTCATTCTCCAACAGCGTCATAATATCAGCAGATGTGGAATGAAGCTTTTAAGGCTTAATATATATTATCTTAGTCTTTCACCAAATGTACATTATGCATGGTTTTTAAACTCACGGCCAACATCCTTTTGAGAATTTCATGCAGAGAAAATGAATTTTTGTTTTCAAGACGGATGACGGCAACTTATACTATCCACTTATATTTTACAGTATTTCACGTAATGTGCTTTCACCTTTTCTCCTCCTTTATCTCAAGATTGATGTACTTTTTATCTCAGGGAAAGGGTACACTTTCCTGTTGTACATATTTCATTAGGTTTTCTCATATACGGTCGCGTCAGTGGGTTGACCTACTTCACTCTTTAAAAAGATCAGAGACGCCGTCAAGAGTTCATCACAAGATGATGGTTGCTCTGATAATCTTGCAGTTCTCTTCGCCAAACAGCCAAGTAGCGCCTTCATCCTTGTCGTCGTCGTATGATGATGTTGTGTATGTAATCTTATTTGGATGATGATGCTGAGGAGGAGAAGGTGGAAGACCTTTTAATCATAATAATAAAAAGTAAGTAAGGAGCAAAGGGAATACTAAACTCAATTGGTTTCCCTTTTCCACTCCCTCCCACTTTTTGATGATAATGTAACGTTAGTTCTTTTTTTTTCTGCAGGAAACAACTAGTCTCTGGAGAACATGTAACGATGATATTTTACTTTTTAGTAAGTAGTCCACTGACACTTTTCTCCTTCTCCTGCTTCCACTACTAGTGCCGTCGAAAATGATGAGAAATTTGATATCATCATCTGTATTCTCTTTCCACACAGTGGCATGATTATCATCGTGATCATGATCATGTTTTCACTTCTTTTTTTCCTCCTGTTCCTCGTCAAAAACTATTTTGGAAAAAACGTTTCGCGTGTGTGCTCACAAGATGCGATGATAGAGAAGAAGAGAGATGAGTTGATTAAAAACATGATACACTTCCTCTTGTTATTTTTCTATTAAAAATGAAAAGGAACGTTTTCCCCCGTTTTTTGCACAGTTCCTTCAGGGAAGACGTCTCATGACGTCATTACAGTAGCACCACCACCACCACCACATCAAAAGAAGAGCAGCAAAAATGTATTAAATACAGTGACTATACAACCTACTCATATGTAATAATTTTTCCAGGAAAAACTGGTGAAAAAATATGACACGGGGAGGATAACCGTTTGTATAGAAGGAGGGCTAGTAGACAAGAAAATGTTATTAAAAATTTAAAGTGCTGCCTTGTCTGGTGCCACTGATGTGAAGAAAAGAAAAGCTAAGCCTTTTATCGTCGTCGTGTTCGAAGCAAACGAAACGTTTAAACGTGAAGAAATTTTTTAATATTCGGGTAGTCTGTCAGAAGGTGGACACTACAATGTTCTTCTTTAACAGTCAGGTAGGTTGGTAGGTATATTTTACGTAAATAAGGGGAATAGTTCTTATGTAGCTGTGGAATATTATTTTTCTATCATGCCACCACGGCTGAACTACTATCAGTGTGGTTTTTCCTCTTAGTTTGTTAACTTTATATAATAGTTATTGTAAAACAATCACTTCTACACACACAGTATCAGAGGTGGTCAGAGGGACCGGAAAAATGTTAAAAGAATATGCACATGAACAGTATTTTGAGAATATTTCTGTTTTAAAAGACCAAAATGCACTGTCACGTCTAACTGTCAGTTCACAGCGGTACCAATAAAAACTGGAAAAGTATTATTTTTTTCGATTATTGAATTTTTCGTTTCTTTTTGTCTTGAAAACTTGACAAAAAGATCGAAGAAACAAATCAAACTTGGGCGAAGTATTTATGTATGTCTTTTTGCATCAATGCTTATGTATCTTTAGAACAGATTTTCTATTAGGACTCTAACAACTAGGAACGGTTATGAAGTTCCAGTTTTTTTTTGCACGCACTTGGTTTCTAGATTGGCAAAAAGAAAGGGGAAATGTGGATATCTATAGAGAGCTTAGATTGGCTCTGCACTACTCCACACTCGGCATATCACACCACACCAGCCAGCGACTGGAGGAGAGTGCGGGTGCAGGTGGGAGAGAAATTAATGAGATGTTGCCCGGCTGCCGGAGGAAACACGACTGTGTTTGGAGAAGAGCACCCGGCCCGTTTCTATGCAACTATGTGGATTGTGGATGGAGTTCTGTAAAAACGCTCAACTTGACTGGACTGCTCATGGACTGCTGGAGTGCTTCACTTCACTCTATACTACTTTCTCCTAGGGACAAGGAGCACCAATGCTTCGGCTTCACCATCATGATCGCCATCGCTATTTACTTGGTAGTCGTCATCATCAGAGAGGATTTTTGTAGGTAGCCCTTCAAGAAACGATATCAAGTATGTTTGCTAGGCCATGCATGTCATAAAAAGCCTTTTATATTTTAACTTGGTTAAAAGAGTGTTTCAACAACTTGAGCAAACCAAAGCTGGGCATGGCACTTCTTAGAATGGAGGGAAGAAGAAAGTGGGGATGTGCGTGGTGGTGTGAGCTTTAAGCTCCATCTTTGGTGCCATGAGCACAGAACACGGACACTTCCAGTTAAAGTTAGTTATTGGAAAGTTGTGTGCAGTTGCCTAAAGCTGTTCTCTACACTTTCACTCCGTGTGCGTGTGGGTGGATATGGATATCAAAAGCAGAAAAGACTCCAGTAGAGTAAATGAAATCGTTAATGGTATCGCTTGGGGATGGAGATGTGTTGTAACAATGAAGTGGAAATATAGAAACGCAGAATGTATATGAGTACATGTTATTAGTTGTTATATGTATTTTGCTGAAATTTTGCACAAAGTGGCCATCGATAACATATTGTGTATGTACATACATACATCATGAAACATAACGCCATAATTGTCTGGTGGGGGTTGATGTCATTTTCCTGCATATTACCGAATCCCTTTTCAAGTCACCATAAAAAAGTCAATCAGTCATTTCATATGACATTTGCAAATTGTTGTGTCCTAATTAGCTATAAAGCAAACTATATGACATTGCATTGCATGTGGCACATTACATGAATGAGAATGAAATGTAGGGACCCCCCGGCCCCACTCCCCACTATCACATTTAGTACTGCGTCATCATATTATGGATTTGTAATACATGAGGTTGTAAGGTGCAAACAATTTATTAAGATGAAACTTTTAGTGGTTCTTTTTGTGCATGCATTAAGAACGGGGTCATATAGTCCACTTATTTCCGATAAAGTGCAATGCCAAAACATTTAGATGTATGCAAGATATGACCAGAAAACCAATTTCATACAATCTTTGAAGGGAATCACATTTGGAGTCAGATAAATATAAAATCTACGATTCATTTCTACAAATTATTGTCAACGCAAACTTTCTCCCTTTCATAAACAGTGAGGCCAAGTTGTGATTCATGCATTATATGCAACTGTAAGCATAAAATAGCCAGGTTGGATTTCTAATTTGGATTCTGACAGAGAAAATAAGTGCTTCATTTCCCTTTAATCGCTGAGTCCATTGCTAGCTAATTACGGATACCTAAGATAGCTTGATAAGCTCATGATTTAACATAAAAACTCAAGAAAACTTGAAAACTTACTTTTTACTTCACGTTCACGGCCACTGTCCACTAAAACTTGTCATGATCAAGCCACAAACGAGCTTCGTAATAAAGCGTAAAAAAGGACAAAGAAAAAACGTTTTTGTGTGATGCAATGCAATGTGTGTAGAGCAGAAAGTGACATTTCTGTTATATGCCATAGAGGACTGCGTTCAACGTGAGATGGATGCGGACGAGGAGGCGGGCCAAGTTGAGCATAGTATTTTTCCAAACACCGATCACATCTCTCTCGATCCCTTCTTGGCACTTTGACGAACACAAAGCATCTTTTTGTTCTGCGTTTTTGACTGTAAACTTTATTGCACTACTGAGGACTCAAGTCAAAACCAGGAATACAAGCTAAATAGAAGGAAGGAAGGAAGTGGAGGCGAGAAAATTTGTAGTAAATTTGATATTTTTAACTTTGTACTTGTACGTTCGACTGGTTCGACATTTTTAGTTGTTTAGTGAAGTGAAGGAGTAAACAGTGTTTTAGTAATCAGGTGACAGTTCCAATTTGTCAGTTATTTCAGTGCTTGGTTGATTGGTTGTTGGTAGTTTACTACGAGCTACTGTGTGCGGGGTGTACACACCACTGGGAACTTGGTGAGTTCAAAGGTCACACCACCAAGTCAACATGGCAAAAGCACTAGATGGAGGAATGGAGTTCCAGGATGCCCTATTGGAACAACGGGGGGCCATGGTAAGTCATCTGTCATAAAATTGTCAGTTGATACTGTTGGTAGGAGCTGAATGTCGTCGTATAAACGTATATATTATGTTATTATGAGTCATGAGTTTTTTTATTCTCGTTTCAACCAGGCCAAGGGACGACTTAAGTTCATGGACACTGGGATCGTGTTTAAGAACAGCAGGACCGGAAAAGTGGAGAATATTGCTTCTGGGGATATAGATGTCATCACTTGGCAGAGATTTGCCGGTCATTGGGGAATCAGACTTTTTACAAAAAATGGAGGACTCCATCGACTTGGGGGTTTCAGAGAAAGTGACAAGGAAAAAATCGCCAAGATCTTTTCATCCAAGTACAATAACAGCATGTTGGACAAGGAGCTGTGTCTGAAGGGTTGGAACTGGGGTACGGCAAAGTTTCAAGGGTCAGTGCTCAGCTTTGAAGTTGCAAAAGATCTAGACTTTGAAGTACCCCTGAATTATGTATCTCAGTGTCAAACTGGCAAAAACGAAGTTACTCTTGAATTTCATCAGGTTAGATGCAATTTGATTTTTTTCGAAATGACTTTGCTGTTGTTGACTAGTATATCCAAAAGTCATCATTTAGTCTTGTATTATTGTTAGTTTTTTGTGACTAACTAAACCTATTTCTATGCAGAATGATGACGCGCCTGTGAGTTTGATGGAGTTGAGATTCCACATTCCTTCCAGTGAATTAGCTGGAGACGATCCTGTTGAAAATTTCAAGGATCAAGTTATGGGGAAAGCCAGTATTATCAGTGCTACCGGGGATGCTATTGCCATATTTCGAGAAATTCAATGTCTTACACCGAGGTATGATATTTGAATTTTAATTGTTCCCTTGTGTTGTGTGTTTGTGAAATTGATTGTTGATTTTTTTCCTGATATTTATTTATAATATTTTTTGTGTTCTTTACAGAGGACGTTACGATATCAAAGTTTTTCAATCATTCTTTCAACTTCACGGCAAAACGTTTGACTACAAGATTCCAATGTCCACCGTACTGCGGCTCTTTTTACTTCCTCACAAAGACGGCCGGCAAATGTTTTATATGGTGAGCTTGGATCCACCGATTAAGCAAGGACAGACTCGTTACCATTACCTAACTTTTCTTTTTGGCCAAGAAGAAGAAGAAGTTTCCATTGAATTGCCCATGTCAGAGTAAGAAAAAAAAACTGAATCTAATGTGTGGCATATTATATAATGCATTAGGCTGTAGTTTAAATCATGTTCTATTTGTTCAGGGAAGAGATAAAGAAGAAGTACGATGGAAAGTTAGAGAAAGAAATGTCTGGACCACTGTATGAGGTTATTAGCAGAGTTATGAAAACATTGGTTGGACGAAAGATTACTACTCCAGGAGGGTTCAAAGGGTAAGAATTCCTCTAGTGAATGCCATCAAGTTATCTATCTCCAGATTTGCTAATCAAGATTAATTTTTTTATTAGAGCTTCAGATACTCCAGCTATCAGTTGTTCGTACAAAGCAGCTGCAGGGTACTTGTATCCATTGGAAAGAGGGTTCATTTATGTACATAAACCACCGCTTCATATTCGATTTGAAGAAATTGGCAGTGTAAATTTTGCAAGAAGCGGCGGAAGCACAAGGTTTGTCCTGTTTGGAATATCATCATGCTCATCACGTGTTTTCATAACTTATAATATAAGTTAAACTAACAAATCCCTTAATCTTGCTGTGATTTACAGATCATTTGACTTTGAGGTGGAGACAAAGAGTGGAGTTGTCCATACATTTAGCAGCATTGAAAAAGGAGAGTATCCTAAGCTCTTTGACTTCATTTCCGATAAAAAATTGAGAGTAAAGAATCGTGGGAAACTGGTACGAATGTGTATTGAAATTTCATCCTAATTTATCTGACGTAGTTTCGTATAGTATTGTAATGTGTGGTACGCTGTCTTTTGAATTCCTAGGATAACCAACCCATCACCGGTGATTTTGATGACAGTGACGCAGAAGCAGAACCAGACGCGTATCTTGCTAGAGTTAAGGCAGAAGCTGAAGAAAGGAGTGATAATGAGTCACTTGAAGAAGAGTCGGAAGATGAAGATTACAATCCAGACAGGGATGCCAAAAAGGCTGCTGCAGAGTTAGTATTTTCAAGTTCAGTGTTAAATTTGTCGATCGTGGAAACCGCAGCAAAGTTATAATCTTATTGTCATTTTGTACGTTTTGCAGAGGAAGTGCTGGTTCCAGTGGGTCCGGATCAAGTGAGGAGGATGAAGGAACGGATCCAGACGAAATCGGCAGTGATATGGACACTTCCTCAAAGAAAAAGAAAGAAAGAAAACCTAAAAAGAAGGACAAGGAGCACAGCAGCAGTAGAGTATGCCTGAAATGAAATTGGCAAATATATGTATGCAACTGGCAAATGAATTATATGAGGATCCATTTTTAAATTTCTGTTCCTTCACTTCGTTATAGAAAAAAAAGAGCAACAAGGACCCAGATGCGCCAAAACGACCCCTCTCAGCTTACTTTATATGGTTTAATGCAAACCGAGAAAGTCTAAAGAAGAAACATCCCGGCTTGGGGGTATCTGATATTGCGAAAAAGGCTGGGGAAGAGTGGAAGAAGCTCGAAGATAAATCGGTACTGATTTCTGTTGTTATATTTCTGCTAATTCAATAGTAAGGTGAACATACTTAATAATTTTGTTTATTTGTTAGAAATGGGATGCTAAGGCAAAGGTGGCGAAAGAAGAATACGAAGAAGCAATGCGAGAGTACAGAAAGAATGGGGGTGGTGGTGGTGGCGGCGGTGGTGGAGGAGGAGGAAAGTCGTCATCATCCAAGAACAAATCTCCCAAGAAATCATCATCTTTGGTTGGTGGTGAAACCAAATCTGGTTCCGGTTTGGGATACAAAAGCAAAGAATTCATTTCAGACGATAGCTCCTCAGATGAAGACGGGGCAAAGAAGTCAAAGAAAAAAGGTGACAAGAAAGAAGCAGCTTCCAAGGGTTCAGCAAAAGGCAAGCCCAAGAAGGTACGCAAAGTAAAAAATTGTATTACGTTAGAACTGCTGTCTTTATTTTTTAGTTGAATGTTTAATAAAATTAAGTGTTTTGCTTATTTTACATGATAACAGAAGGAGTCTGAATCTGAAGCAGAGGCTAGTGGATCTGGCAGTGGGAGCGACAGCGGCGGAAGTGCAAGTGGGAGCGACGACTAGAATGATTTTTTACTGGACTAAAAAGTTACTTCACCATCATAATGGTCATCACCGGTACAAAATAACAGAGGAACTTGATGCGAAAAATAGTTTCAATTTCTGGGTTTAAATAGAGTAAATTTATTCCTATATATTATTATAATAGACATGCATAATTCTCATTGTCGTTCTTGGATGTGTAGTTATAATAATAATATATTCAGAAGCGTGTGTGTATATTAGTTGTTTTATTACTTTTCGCTTATAATTCTTTTCAATTTTCCTTTATCGTTTTAATCCTGAGTTTGGTAACAATGATCAAGATTACTATTAAACTTTTCTGGACAAGTAGAGTATTGAATATTATATTCCTTCTTTACAGCGTACAATTTCTTAAAATAAATGTAATTCGTGAATTTGCTCTCCTATGGATTCGAACGAGAATTGAAATAAAATTGTCTTCTTAAGTTTTGGACGATCGGCAAAATCAAAGTTATTTTGTGGAAATACTAATTTTAATTTTATTATTCCCATTGAGTTATACAAAA
>JAQIXW010002363.1:0-15739 GCA_034700685.1 Willowsia buskii | reverse complement strand
TTGACTTTATGAAGTTTTCATGCAAAATATGTGAAGGATCTTGTCAGAATATAGTGGAGAAAAATTGCATGCCTTTTTTCTGCCTAATATTCACTGCTACTTATCTACATAGTTGGTTCTAACAGTTTCACTCTTTCAGTTTCAGCATAAAATTACGAACCAGATTTTATAGATTTTAGAGTAGGTTCATATTATTTGTTAAAACCAATTTATCTGTACGCTCTGGCATGTCTCCTCGTAATCGGATTGGTGGACTCCTTCCCAGGTGTACTTGCATCTTTATATATACTTAATTCTGATAAAGAAAAATAATAATAGATATTCCAAAAAATTGTCACTAGCCAAGAATTAATTAAAAAGCTATTACTTGGATGGAAATATTTTGTTTACAAAACCACAAACAGTCAATTTTGGATGTCAATGAATGTAGCCAGTTCTACAAATGTCCTGACCTGAATCAGCATACGTAAAAGGATGCTTTATTACTGTTTTATTAGAATGTAGTTGACATATAGATAAATAACAAAATAAAATACTAAGTAGTTGGATTTTAAATATTTTTTTATATTGGAGCCATTTTAATTTTAATCGAGAATCAGAGGGTAGGTTTTTATACAGGTCATATACAAATTGATAATATTAAAATATTCATGGAATATTCATGAAACCGAACATTCTAGCTAAAAATTAAATAGATCTCGGATAAAAGTTGGTCGTGAAGTCTGAAGTTAAGTCTTGTTGAAGGAACCAAAGTATCCTCTGTCACTGTCTTTATAGCGTAATCATCAAATTTTCCTATCCACTGAATCTTCTCCTACATTAACATAACGTACTACTTTAATATTTCACTTAAGTTCCTTTTTAAGTTTATGGTTTACGTTTAAGAGAATTTTCCTTACGCTGTACATGAAGCCACAAATAATTGCAGCATTTTGCAATATCTCAAGGACCTCTGTTCTCGTCAATTTAAAAACATTTTGCACCAATAAAGCTTCTTCTTTTAATGGCTGTTTCGTATAAGAAAATACAAGGGGATCGTCAGAGCCGATGCACACACGTAGCCCACGTTCTATATATTTGCGGAGAGGTTGGTCCCGGTAATCCTGAAACAACCAATTGTTGCTGGTGGGCGACATAGAAATGCCCATTTGTGTAACGAAAAACGCATACTGAATCACAGGCAGCTTAAAATTGTAAAATAAATTATGTTTTCACAAAACGCAAAATACAGTATTTAATATGGTAGTTAGTTCACCTACTTTGCATAGCTGTAGCCCGTGACAAATTGATTCACCCAGCAAAAATCCACCAATGAGATGTTCTAGCGCTCCAGATTCACCACAATGCGGCCTGAATGAGAATGTATTTTTGTTTCTCCAACTAACATTTTAAAAAGTAAAACAGCATCACATGTAAGTTTAAAATATATTTCATTCACAAATATATTAAAATCGAAAGATAAATTTACACCTTCTGTACTTATTCAAGTGACAAAGATTAGCGAAGCAATAATACAAGTAGTACAAATATGGAGGCTCATTAGGGTTGGTCCATTCCTCAGGTTTATTTTCGTCTTCGCTGAAAACAGGGAATTCTCGAATGTCTTCTTTGTCAACAAGATCGATTCCAACTATCTAATAAATCAATATATTTAAAACTTATATACTCGCATGCTTGTTAGCGTGCGCTTATCAATAATATTACAGGGTCAAAAGATATAAGGAAATATAATTCTCATATATTTGGAGCATAAATAAATGCAGTTCCTGTCATGCAAATTCAATAAATATACATTTGAAATATAAAAATTTTAAAACCTGTGTCATGAATAAGTCCAACTCGGTGTGGTTTTCAGGGTCCTTTGATGCTTCGAACATTTTAAAAAACACGTTTCCCATCATTTCGTGAAAGGAGCCTACTTTCTCTTCTCGATATAGTTGCGAGCTAAATAATTTTAAGTTAAGATAGCTTATTGCTTATTTGAGACCATTAATTTCAAACTTTATATATGAGTTAAAAATCTAACAATTTTCTCGGCACTTGTAGTATCCACTTAATCCTGTCATCGTGAAGGCCATTTTTATGCCACCATTTGGCAATGACATCTAGTTCGTCTTTGTTTCCACCACTAAGAGACAACCTGATTTCTGCTCGGGCAGTGGAGTCCACTTTCATGTTCTCAATTACCTCCTAAAACGTGTCAAGAAATTGTACCAATGAAAACTACAACTATCAAAGCAAATAATTAGCACTAAATAATTCGAAAACATATCGAATTTATAAAAACCAATCCCAATATTATTTCACAAAAAAAGGTAAATACTATAGTTTTAAATTCTAGATTCAGAACATCATTTTTAAAAAACTAGATTGCAATCTATCAATGCAAAACTTATTGTATTAGACCAATCCCCTTTGATTTCACAATCCCCTTTAATTTGCTAATCCCCTTTAATTTCCCAATCCCCTTTGAATTACCAATCCCCTTTGAATTCCCAATCCCCTTTGAATTCCCAATCCCCTTTGAATTACCAATCCCCTTTGAATTACCAATCCCCTTTGAATTCCCAATCCCCTTTGAATTACCAATCCCCTTTGAATTACCAATCCCCATCATGATTATTCTTAGCACATGCAAACGGGGCATTTTAAGCAGTAAATTCTCAGCGTATCAGTTGCAAATTTTCTTAGGTTTAACAATATTACTTTTAAAATCTCTGCAAAATATACACCATCCATAAAGTTCTCCACTTTTAGAAACACTTTCTTGACCTCAGTGCTTCCAGCTGGTACTAAATTTTCGTTAAAGTATTCAAAATTGCGATACATGAGGTTTTTCTATTAAAAACGAGAAAATATGTCACGGCTTGCAAAATAATAGGAATACATTATAAGGTCACTTTATATAGCAGATGTAGCAGTTACCGGATGAACCTGAAGCTCCTCAACAGTAATTTCATCAGCAACCACATCAGTCTTTTTTAATGCGATTTGCATCAATTGACCAAGAGTCTTGCCATCGGCGGTCACAGTTGTACGTTTATCGCATTCAAGTTTCTTTTTAATAAATTCTTGTAGGTGGGTAATTGGCATGCTCGCTCCACCATGTAGGTGAGTCTCAACCTTAAAATAACAAACAAATTTACTCTTTGCATTCAAAATGCCATAAAAATATTTTTGTATTTTAATTTAATTCTATTTACTTTGACAGCCTTTTCAAACGATTTTCGGTTTGTATCGTTCACAATTTCCTTTTCCTCGACGGAGCCATGTTTTTTGGCATGTGAGTTGTATATATGGGACAAATGTCGTAGTCTCTTTTCACAAAATATTTTTCTGTAATAAATAATTATAACCGAAGTGCAAATGTCTGTTTCCAGAAGATTACTAAAAATAGCTAGTGGTAAGTAAAATATTTTATTATGTACATACGTATTTTCATCCGCAGCTACAGCACATATGAATTTTAAATCTGATACGAATTCTTCACAAGTTGGTGACCCTATGTCAACAGCTGAGTTTGCCGCTAGCTTTTCTTCATTTTCATATATACGCGTCACTCCATTTTTAACAGCAAACACCATGTTCTCTGCTTGCATGCTTGCATTCTCTAAAAAAATTGCAGGGTTCAATAATGCGTAACGATTACACGAGCAAGAGAGATTTGTTGAATTTGAATCAAATTACTAACGTGTCTGCTCTTGGGTTTTGATTCCTCCAAACTTTAGGGCTATCATCCTTGACAAAATGGCAAAATAACCCTGGGATGATTTTGCGGCATATCTTTCACAAATGCGTAATATATTTACTAAATTCCCTTTGACTTGGCAATTTTGTTCCTAAAATATGATAGAAGCGAAATATTTTTATTCCAGCATTGTATATAAAATGTTTATTAAATAATGTAACGTTTTGCATTTAATCTGCGCACGGGGCTTACATCATTTAATTGAAGATCAATATGTTCTTCATCAAGGCAATAATGAGACTCCTTGACGGTTGTATTTCTGTAAAGAAAAAGGAAGTCAAAAGCCGTATAGTGAAAAATATGTTTGAGACATAATTTGCAGTATTTAAAAATAAATATAATTTAAACGCACGGGATGTATTCATCACAACATTTCTCGAGTAGTGTCTTGACATCTGCTTTTCCTAACCATGTGGTTTTTGCTTGATCGACTAGATGATCCTCTACATATATCTGATCTTTGGGAACTGGGTAGGAACATGGGGAATTATTAGGTGGCACATCACTTACTACACAAAATAATTCATAAATGAGATCAAACCTTGGTGTTTACAGTTAAGAACTTGTCATTGTATGCGTTAATTTAGTTTTAATACTTGTTTCAATGCTCGGTGCCTCCGAGAGAAGGTCCTTGGGCCTTTTCGAAGGTGGACAAGACATGTTATCTTACAAATAACCAGACGAAGAGCCAAGACAATACAATCACTTAGCAGACTTGTGCTCCTGGATTGGTGACTCTGACACGCGTCATAGGAGATCCTAACTTGATGCCTTTTCCCAATTTGTAATTGTATTTCCAGCTAGTACAAACGTGTGATCTACTGTTTTATGGTTTCATACTAAGCATTTTTCGGACTGGAGAGCTTCACCCATTCAGGCTTGGGAGGTTCAAACTTTTATTTTTGAGTCATGTATATTTTCTTTTCATAATTTGTTTTTTTTTTTGTGGTGGTTGTCATTGGTTTACTTTTTTAGATGTGACATGCTCAGTTTTAGTTTTTTCAGGGTAATCCCGTCTATCATCATGATGGGTGTGTATGAATTGTAATTTTTAATCTAAAGACATTATACTTGAAGCTATTGGTAAAAAACTTCACAAAGTATCATTCTCATAATGCATATCTTATGGATCTACGATATTACCACAAAATAAATTTCCTTCAATGATAACTCGTATTTGTAAACTAAATAAATTATTCATACTCAATATTCAACCGGGTTAGAATTAATGTACTCCTACTCTCTCTGTCACTTACTTTCCTTAATGAATATAGTATTTCACTAATAATAACTTTCACCGTCAAAATTATTTAATTCTGGCCAATCAAAAAGTCTGTACTTAATCTGTCGCCTTCCATTTGGAGACTCTACAGCTAACACCGACGATATTAATTGAGCCAACTCTAGTAGATTACTGTCGTCGAATCAAATGGGCTATAGAGCTTTTCAAGGCGAGTCGATTGATACCCTACTTACCACTATTGCGTAAAAAATAAGGAAGCCACGCCCCCTCAAAATTTTCAACTTTCAATTTTAAACTTGGCCAATTTTCCTGCATTTTTCAAAAAATTGTTGAATTCTGTTGAGTGGAAATTATTACACGTTAAAAAGAATCCCTAGGCCAAAAAACAAAATTCAAAAAAGTTAAATGCTTCCTGAGATATTACGAAATTTCGTAAAAAATTAGGTGTTTTAAAAATTGGATGTTCTCGGTATTGAAAAGCTTTCGGGTAAAATTGAAAGTTGTAAAACGTAGCGGAAGAGTCATTTGATGTGACCCTTTTGGAATTTTGAAAATTGAACATGGAGCACCCAAGAAATCTTAATTTTTGCGTACATGTCTAATTTTGATGACGTCAGGGGGAAGCATACATGAGCAAGCATGTATCAATTATTTTTTTAAATCAAATTTTGTGAGTAGTTTACGAATTTCAAATGCGAAGTAATGTTCAGGGACATTTTGTAAATAATTGAATTTTATTTAAAGCTAAAATTTTAACAAAACAACAAAATTTTTTATAAATGCCAGGTGGTTGCCCATGTATGCCTTTCCATGACTATGTCTATCCAGTCCTATGTTATCAATCTAGTCCAATACCAAGTGCAATAGCAGCTGCTCCAGGCATTGCAAATTCAACGTGTGTTATCGCTGTTCCTATAATCTACTTGCCTAATGTGTAATTTCGCAATTAAAAATTACAACTAAAAACTACATGTATCTGTGTTTGAATAACATCTTTATAACATAAAGCTATCAATCGCATTGCGTAAGAATGAAAAACTTTGCAATGTTTTGTTGTTGAGTTCAGGTGTATTTACAGTGCATAGCGCATTTTATGTTCACAAAACATAATAGTATTCATAAATTGGGCTAGTCCTTCCGTTGACCTATTGGATATCTCTTCATGGGAACTCACTACACACTGTGCAGTGGCAGTGCTTAGAGTTGCAACCAGTCGTTTAAAATTATGAGTAATGAGTGATATGCCAGTCACGACTCACGACATGCATTTCTGATCTAACAAGTCAACTTATAAATACTATGAATCTGTACTCCAGATCTCTTTGTCACGGAAAAGAGAGCATCAGTCATGGTAAACTCATTGTTTTGCATATAAATGACTTTTTAAAATTCAAATTTGAGACGGAATCATGGTTTATCTTCTAAAATTCATTATATGGTAAACAATAATTCTTTTTTGCCTCTCGGGATTTTTCGTACGCAAAATAAGGATAAAACAAAAGTACAAAAGTTACATCCCAAAAAGAATTGCATGACCTAGTCTTTTGCTAACCTTCTTTTGTTACGCGAATTTATTAATGCTAAAACGTTTTATTACATACAACTGTGAAATACGTTGGGCTACAAGAATATTCGCTTTGCAGGAAAAAATGTTGTATGCCGTAGATGTAAAATTTACCATAAAATGGGCATTTCTTCAAGCTAACCCTTGGTTTTTTTGTCTCAAGTTCAAATTTGCTTTTCTTAACATTTATGCACTTTGTACATGGTTAATATGCGAGAATATTTTCCCTTTCAAAAGAATAATATTTCTAATTGTAGATTACACTTGACCTTGAAATTTCTGGCTGTTTTTTTATTTTTAGGTCTTGTGCTAGCAGCTTATTTGATTTCGATTAAACCACTTTTTTGAAGAAGACAATATACATTTGCTATAAATTATATGTATTTAAAAAACATTTACATGGCTTGGCCGTTTGCAAATAATTTTGTTGACATTTGTGTAAATTTGTAGCTGTGCGTTCCAGATGGTGACTCAAGTGCTAGAAGTACGTAGAGCTGTAGAGAGATTGTGACAGTTGGCTTCATACGGCTACTTGTAAAGTAATAGTAAGAAATTATAACAAGTTAATTTTTTTTGAAGAGATTTTGCCACTAATTTAATATCGGCTAATCTTAATTTTTCGTGCTTGTTCTCAAGGAGTGGGTTGCGGGTAAAATATTGAGTGCTGCTCAGGACAATGCAGTGGAATTGCTGGACGAAGATGCCATCGTATTACTTGAACTGAACACTTAATTGAATCTCTTGAAATGTTTGATATACGTATAACGTTCTATAGACCAAAAACTGACATATCAACATAAAATTTTAAATAATATTTATTTGATATAACTTTTAAATGTATACGATTTTAAACAGAGTCTGAATTCCTGAAGCTTAACACCTATCTGAAATTCCGGATTGTCTAATCAGGGAGTACAATCACTAATACTTAATCTAATTGGTGATTAACTTAGTCACTTAATCATCAATCCCACTTCAGATTTTTTAAATTTAATCTCCATTTCAAAACATTTAATCTTTAATCACTGCTTAATCACGGAAGTATGTGGGATGGTACGTAAATTGACGTCAGTTAGCGCTAGACTACTGAAAACGGTTATCAGCTATACTAAAGTCGGTGATACTAACTTGGGTACTGGCCACTGCCAATTTACTTATATGCAATGCCTACTTTGGTAAAGTTGTAAACTTTCCAAATTCTTGGCGCTCCGTATTTTGGTATTTTCATGACAAGTTTAGATATTACCAGTTTTGTTTTAGATTTAATGTTGCATTGCTTATTTGTTCCTCATTACATTGCCAGAGTCAAATAATCTATAAATAAACTCAATCACTAATCCTATGCCAACTTGCATTTTCGTTTAACAATATATCACCTAATCACCAGTGATTGGATTGATACTAATCACCAATCACTATTAAAAACAGAACCTTCTTGAGGATTACGCAACTTTATGCCTACCACTTGCACGTGAAGATGCTGATGGCTACTGAATTCTGTCAAGTATCTGAGAATTTATGAGTCATGTTATGCTTATAACAACCTACACATACTGCACGCATATTTATATATATTATGATAACAGTAAATGATCCCAGTTCCCACCCTAAAGTTTGTACGATAATCAAACTTTTAATGTTTTATCGCACCTATTCTTATGTTTCGTAAATCCAGTCTAAATAGAACGAATTTTTCATAGTAAATATATGTGTTATACAGTATTAATATTTAGTACGACATGCCAACTAAAAAGTGACTTGGAATCCCCAAATTATTCCATCGATGTCCTGGAAAAAATTACATGCATTTTATTTACCAAGTAATGCATTGAACATTAGATACGTGACGTGTAAACTACTCTAAGACTTATATGTAGTCTATTATACACAATATCCATCTGTATTTAAAACTCAAGTCATAACGAAAATTACATTACAATTTTATTTAAATCACCAAATTATAAACCACGTGTGCTTTCTGCTGATGAGTCTACTATATTAGATGTGCGTCACAATTAAAATTTCATTAAAATGTTTTTAAAGGTGCTTGTAAAATAGGTGATTTTTTAAAATTTTATTACTGCTGGTACAACTTTGTGCACAACAAATTATAAAACAACATAAACCAACAAGTACTACTTAAATACGTTCATTGCGTTTTTTCAAATTCAAGTTGAATTACCAAGCCTGAGATACTGCACTTAATAATCCCTGCTACTCTCACTATCACGTGCTAAACTTTCATTGAAATAATAAATTTTTATTCAATATATTTTTTATCACATATTCATATTGGATGGATATATTCATCCATGTCATTTAAAACTTCCCTGTACAGCTACTTGTCTGCATCTTTAGCCATGATAAAATCAAAATGCGAAAACAGCTTATCAGAAACTAGAACTGACTTCTTAACAACTCCATGCTTAAACTGTTTGATCAGTTCGTAAACATCCTGTAAATTATTATGGTCAGGAAATTAATAAAATGAGGATATCATATTAACATAATATAATTCACTGATGAATTATAGAAACTCAAACAATTGGTGCAACAACATCATTTGTTCCATGATAAATATATATGTGACTTCTGACTTTGCTAAGGTCGTACACAGGTGTCTTCAAACAGCCATAATGTTTCAAACTGTTCACAGGAACATAATCAAATTTTTGGAAGCGACAAGATGTAATCAGTTGGCCAAAGAGAGAGAGGGTTTGGACGGAGAACGTATTTGGAAACCTTTGCAAAACTAAGGCAAGCGCCGACTACAACTCAAGCAGTGGTAATATATTTAATATTTAGTTTAAAGGCTTTTAAATATGCATATCTTCTAACCCTACTAAACTATGCGGATTAACTCCTTGTGTCGCAAAAAAGAAATTGGCACAATATCGTTCTAATTTTGTTCCATGATTACCATAATTTTGAGTCAAGCCGTTAACTTGGGATGAGAGAGAGGTTTTCCCTATTAAGGATTTCTTCACATTCTGAATAATCCGTGATTTCAACAGAGGTTCCATTAGGAAGACATGCATATATTCTTGAATGTTCTAACAAGTTTTGGAAAGAAGTCCTAGGATAAGCTTGATTGGGCTATGATAGCTGGAGGACAAATCATATGACATGAACAATCACATGACATGAACAATCATATAGTTTTAACGTATATGCATATTCTGAATTCCACACGCCTATTGCTATGCTCAACCTCAGGTTTATCGTGTAATTGTTTGAATCCTACTACAATTTAATTTGTAGTAATTTATTTGTCAACAATCCAGACCGAACGACTATACAAAATGACTAATGACAAAAATCACTAAGGAAGACACAAAAAGTAACTCAAAACAAGACTTTATTACAATTGGGACGATACGACACAATTCCACTTGACAGGCAAAGACCAACTTCTACGCACAGCTTCGACCAAATCTTAGACACAACTAAACTTCGACTGCGCTTTTCTCATCGACGCACAACTCAAATAGTGCATTTACAACCAACAAACAATGCACTGATTATTTCTAAACAATTATAGATTTCCTTAACAAGTGCAACCAGCAATCTTTCGACACTGCATTGGCTAAAAACAATCCACTTGCTGGATCCGGATTACATACTTTAAAAGCACTCTGTTCATGACACCTATCATTCAATAATGTTGTGTTTTATTTCCAGTCCTTAATTATCAGCGTCCTTCGTGATAACAGTTTTCGTAATAAGGTTGTAAGAGCAAAGATAATGGCTAGCAGTTAAAACATACAAGACATAAACGGATTTTTAAAAATCGGAAAGCCGTTTACACATTGTCTGAAAATTGCGTTTCATTGAAAATAAAATAAAATATTGTAGTGGGTACTTATAAACGTTGTTTTATGCAAAGAGTAACTCTAATTCATTCATCAAACTATAATGTAGATTGTAGCTGAATGTGTATTAGAAAGGAGATGCCATTATTGTACATAATCTGTTGGATCATAATTGAATTGATTACGTGGCCGTAATACTTTTATTTCATTCATATAAAATTAATATCATGAAACTTACTTTATTACAAGTGCGTAATCTCTAAATGTTTAACGGTGTGAATAAGTTAAATAATTTGATTTAAGGATTTAAGGCTAGGTAGAGTTGTTTGACAATGTTTCAGGAATATTTCTATCAGAAAGTCTATTTTATCTATTTAGGTATTACTGTTTATATTAAACAGTGACAATTATGTCAGCCACGAAGAGTTTCTAATATTTGGATGTATTATTTTAGGATTTAAGATTCAGAACCAGTACTCGAATTTTAAAGTGACAAAAGTTAATTTCTAAAACACGACATGTTAAGTGCTACAATTTAAAGTAAGGCTCTACATATTCTTCTCTGGCATTGCTAAAACAGCAAATAACTAAGCATTAAAACACAACTTTTTACAACTTTTTACATGAACCAGCAATGGAAGCAATTTATAGAGAGAAACTCCATCCATTCCGGAAATTATTTCGGAACAAACAGGTTTGATTTTGAGCAACGGCCATTTTACACTCCACCGATCAAAGCCATATTTACCTGACATTGGTGGGATTCATTCAAGAGCTGCAAAAGTGCTTCCAAACGTATTCCAATTTTTATAGTATAAGGGAGGAAAAGCAAAATAGTGTAGTATTCTGTGATGTGAAATATCTTCGTACAATATTTGAATGAAATTAGTGTAATTTCCATTTTTGTCTTATGAACTGTCACTTGTCCATGAACTTGTCAAGTAACGTATGCTAAATCTACGATTTCAACTCAACTCAAAACTATAAAAGCAATGTGATCATGTTACTCTAGACCTTACTCTTGTAATTATTCTGATGCTGCAAGGCCAGTTATTAGTTTCGTGCTCAGAGTTCAGTGAAGCCTGGACTTGGCATCTCTGGCTGTCGTGAGAGCCTTGATAGGCAATCCGACTCTCTGTGACAGCCAGGACTTGGCTTTCCAGACTTATCTGTATTTATGAGCTATTCTAAATTTAACTGGAGCAACCTGCAATTAGTATGTAACCACAATTTCGTTTTTGAATCAATAGTAGAAATTCCTTTCAATTAACGAGAACTAACTTTAGCCAAGCTAAAGAACCGCCTCTGATTCTAACTAAACGTATTAATTTTAGTCTTTCGATTCGCATCGCATCGCATAGCCACATCTCATATTCCATAGATCACATAATAGTTTCCTTATAAAAGCTTGAGCTTTTTGTGTATTGATCGCTTATCTTTAAAACATTGAATGCTATTAACTGCTGATACCAAGGACTTGGAAGATGGAAGAAGAAGGGACTCATCCAAAAAGGGAAGAATGGATTTATATATTTTAGCATGGGATTGTGATGATTGCGGATGATTGGAGTCTGGGTTTCGGGCTCAAAATTTAAAACAACAATCATTCATGCTATACTGCATACACTTACACAAAATTCTATCGAAAAAATTAAACTTGTTCCATGTTTTAAGGCTTCAAAAATCACAATTTTTGTGTCATTCTCAAGGTTTTCTCGGAATATTTACTGCAAAATTTAACACACAAAGAGATATTATGCTATGCTTGAATAAGAAACAATACATCCATTGATCATTGATTGCTAATCATTGTAATTCATAATTGATAAATTGCTTACGCAAAGTAGGAAACGACTTCGTGAACTTTTGGGAAAATACAAAGGAAATTGAACAAATTGTGAATCCAACAAGCTGAGTAAGCCGCTGGGGAATGGTTAGTTATTTTTCTTTAAATTTTTTTAATCAATGTTTTAAGTATGTAAGTCTGTAGTATGTATGTATTTTCGTTAACGATGGAGATACGACCGCACATTTTTTTAAGATGTTTGACAGTAAATATGGTTACCTCAGTAGTTATCATCATTATTTTCAAATTGTTTGCAGAATACAAGGTTCTTCTCATTAAAAGGAGTCTTTTTATTCCAGTTGTAATAGATGTTTTACTGGTGGTTAGAATAATGTGTGGAGGAATTTAATATTACAGCAAACATTTATTAATTGAGGAACGAGATTATGCGACAGTAAAAGACGTGAAACAGCATTCATATGGAATCTACAGAATCTGTTTGCCTTAAAGAGTTCATGAATTCGATGGAGTATCAAATTATGCTTTCGAGAGAAGTTGAGAGTTCATACAATCTATCTGATGTGGAATATAACTACTTTCCTAAACAACTGATGATCAATTTTTTTACTAAATATGTGCTTCAGGATACTTACCCGAAAACTAAAGGCAACATCATGACACCTAACTATGACCTTGAAGATGAATTACATAATGACATGAACATACTAGACATTAATCAGCATTCTTCAAAAAAGATAGTCTTTCAATAGTAAACTTTCATTCAAGCTTAGACCAATCATTTGTACTAATTCATTTGCTCTACCTCCGAAATGGTTATCTTCTTTGTAGAATTTTGTTTTGCGTATAAAACCAGTTATTTTTATGATTTTAGGTGATTCTTCTAGCTTATCTTATAATTGTTTTCTCAGTTGTGATTATTCTTATGAATTTCTATCAATCGGTATGTTATTTCTTGCTAAAGTATGTAACTTTTTATGTCAATAATTACATATAGCCAAAGTCTAAAACTCTTTAATTTCAAAATCAAGTTACTGAAAAAATTACTGTTTGCATCACAACCACAGCCCAGTTTCTTGTCAAATATCAAACACAAGCAACCACAGGAGCTTTCGAATTATAGGATAAATAAACATTGACATAAACGAATATTCGTTTTACAAAAAAAGCTTTGTAATTAGTTTTTCAAAAAGCTGGATGTATGTAAAAGTGTTTAGAATGATTTTATGATGTTTGTAATGAATGCCCAGTAAATTTGTTTTGAAGAAAAATACATATGTATAAAATTCAAGCAGTTGTTGTCTCTATATCAGTAGTATTGTTTCAAAATATCTTTACTCCACAATTTAGTGACTACTTTATTGTGAATACGTTGCTCATATTAGGTTTCGCGTGTTTGTGCTGAATACATACATATTTCGTAGGTTAGGAAAAATTAGGCTTGAAGGATCACTAATTTCTTAAATGGGTTAAAATATATATAATGAGAATGAGTTTTTCTGAACATTCAGTTTAATTGTAGTGCTGATTGATTATTTACTTTTGTTAGTAGTGATTGGTTAATTAAAATTAAGAGTTTGTATCTTTTCCTACTCTCTCTTTGGTTTACCACTTAATTCCATTTTCGAAGAAATACCACATACTTTACGTATTGTAAACCGAATAAATCCATAAGTCAGGTAGAGTACTATACAAATCAAGCCAACATACGCCAAAATTACATCGTAGGAATGATACTGGAAAAAGTTTAACTTCCGACCTACTGAACGAAGATGAGGGGCACCTGGAATAATGTATAGTTAAATACATCTCGTTATTTTTATATTATTTCACAATCATCTAAATAAACATAAATACTGTATACACAGTTATCGTATATAAAAATGAAGTATAAAAATATGTTTTACCTTTGTGTCTCATCACGTATTCCACCCAGTATATTGCTCTTTGTATGGGATCGTCAGGTTGATCTTTGTAGAGAGTAGACAATCGCTTTACATTCTCGGAGTATTTTGGATTATTAAGAATTTCTTGAATTCCTCTCATGAGCTTTTCTTCTGTGACAGTGTTCCAGTCTAGTTCTACGATGAAGCCGTGATCCCTAGCAAGTTTGGCGTTAAGCGGTTGATCACCTATTACATTTAATTATTTCATGGAATAACACAGAGATACCTTTTACAAATACAAATATACTAATTCTAATATTTCAAATTTTTCAAATGACATGGACATAACATACCAAACATTGGAAACCCGAGAAGGGGAGTACTATATACAAAATAAATTCCATTTTATTTATTGAATAGTAAAAAATTTAATTCTATATTCAAGATAAATATTCATTAACCCATGATAAATTGCTTCCTCAGTACTACCACCCCCGCAGTGGGTAATAAACAATTTGATATCCTTGTGACCAAGAAGATCCTACAATAAAGTAGCAATGAAAACGTTAATTTTATGCTTATTAAAATGTATGAATTGTATAAAAGGAAAGTCAACTTTTGCACCTGTTGGGGTAACCACTTGCTCAATTTAACATTCTTTGGCAGATCTGGCATAGTCTCTGTTTCCCATTTCCAAAGAACTTGTTGCTCCAGTTTGGAAAACACATTCAGAAACATTTTCCTTTTATCTTCCGGCATTTGCGAGCCTTTAATACCAGACCCCATGCTAAAATATATGAATCCATTCTTCCCTTTTTGGATGAAATTTTCCAAGTCCTAAATAATTAAATCATTTGAAATTTTATAAAGATAAGCGACAATTACACAGACTTGAACCAAGCTAGAAAACACGGCATACCTTTGGAAGCGCTTTTCCAGGTCTTGAATGAATCCCACCAATGTCCACAATGTCAGGAAAATATGGTTTTGGTTGATGGAGAGTAAAATGTCCGTTGCTCAATAGCAAAGCTGCTTGATCGGAAATGATTTCTTGAATGGATGGGATATCGTTTCCAAGTTTTTCTCTATAAATTGCTTCCATCGCTGGCTCATAATAAAATCTTAGAATACCTTCAAAAATTATGTTGTACCCAAAACTGTAAAATCTTTCATAAAATGCCATTTCTTCCGGATTTCCCAGGAAAAGATTGGGAGTAAACGAATGTGGGAAATGACCACCAATTCTGTTCGCCATAAAACCTGTCACTCCCACAGGAGAAAACATAACCATCTGTGATTTCAATCGGTGCACAAGCCCTAATGCGCAATCATTGAATAATGACTGGAAAAATATTAAGTCAAATTCATCCTTCAAAATTTCCTTGATTATTGGCAAGTCATAAGAATTTCTGCACATGTCTGTGAACCATTCATACTTTTCCCAGTCTGTTTACTTTCGAATGGGATGAATTTCGAATTTTCAAAGATTTTCTCTTGCAGTTCCTCCCAGTCAATTGATATTTAGATAAGTAACGCCAGATGTGCAAGATATTCTCTTTCGCATGATGCATTGGATTATGAGGAGGACATTTAATATTGGGATTGCAGAGTTGAATTGTTACTAATATCTCGAGCACTATGGGTTATTGCTTAAAATATTTAACCGTTTTATTCTTCTTAGT
>JAQIXW010002362.1:0-15741 GCA_034700685.1 Willowsia buskii | reverse complement strand
GAGAGAAGTGCAGCATTCTGCAGCAAAAAGTGAAAGCCGTAAGTGCTAACTATAGATTTGGTTCGGCTAGTATTCTACCGTCGCTGTATTCTGATATGAGCAGCAGTTTTCTATTCCAATTTGTTACGAAAGACTGAGTTGAGCATTATATAGTTACTGCTGTTGAAAAGTACTGGAACTACTGACAATGTTGTAATAATGACACTTTCCAAAATAACTCAGAGTCATATTCTGTAGTATTGTTGTTCATTAGGAATAATTATTGCGGATTATTTTAAATTACGTTTTTGCAGTTGTCGTTACTTACAATTTTATTTTACTGCATATATGCATTGCTAAAATTATGCAGATATAGTTCTATTGAAACTGAATGATGAATAAACTTTATTATTTTTTGCAATCGTGTTTTTGCTTATATTATATTGTGTAAAACTTCATTTTTCAGATTACTACCACTTTCCTGTTAGCATTCATAAACTATCTGGTGACAAGTTTAATGCAACGATATTTTTCCCACTCACAAGTAAGTTCAATACTTTACTATTACTTCCTACAACATTGGTTAATACAGGTGTACACGTAGAATAAATTAAATAACTCTTTCCAAATTCTTTGGGCATACGAATCTGAATAACAATTAGAAATTTCTTGTTATATAACTTAAACTTGCTGATACATATCAAATTTCAAGAAAATAAAGTTTCCACACAATTTGAACAGGGCAAATCTTAATTTACTTAAAAAATTATGAAACGCTTACAAAATGAAAGAAAACACAATTAAAGGTTTCACAATTGGAGCGAACAGTCACGCTCGTCTTTGCATAGCGTTTTTATAACATTTTTGTTTTAAATGCATTTTAAAAAGCTGCCTGTCTGAAAAGCGGAGGTCAAAAACATTATGCACATACTGAAGCGATTATTATTGAGTGTAGTTTTAAATAATAACAAGAATGAGGATTTGCATAATAAAATCAGTAAAAGTGCTGTGTAGAAGAGTGCATGTATAATGGTATTCACAAAACATGTATTTCACATAACTTACAGATGTACATATGCATGTAAAAACGTAACAGTAGTTGCAGTTAACAGCCCTTCATTCTTCATTATACTTTCTCGATTGGAACAATAATGCATTTAAAATAGGAAAACGATTATTTGGCAATGATTAAGACTTGAAAGACTGCCTTTAGTACGTGATAATTGGCCCATTTATATCATTTTTAGGCAATCTATTTTTCATGAAGAATCGGTATCTTTAGTGGACAAATTCACAATATACAACGTTTTGCAAGATTTGAAAAAAAACGCACAAATATGTTTTATCCAACACTGGTTTTTTTCAAACTTTCAACATTATCAAAATTATAAAAAAAATGTATTCATTCGATCATGTTATTTATAACTATTGCATTTTTATTTTATAGCAAGAAATATACAACTATGTCTCACTAAAGATGAGTTTTAGACATGGCAGAAACTGTTATTATCTTTATTAGACACACAACTTTACCCTACTTTCAGATTGTTTTGTAAAAACAAACACCTCAAGTTATCTTGAAATACCTGCAAGGAAATCTTGAGAAAGTTTCGTGGTTAATTTGCCCCCTGACCGTAGCAATTACTGTTCTCTAAAAACAGGCCAATTAAACCAGGCCTGAAAACATTATGTAGAGGTCAAATAACTTTTCTTTTCTCCCATTCAAACATGCACATGGACTTATAAAACATTATATATTATTACGATCTTAAACAACGTATTCTTTTCAACGCGTATTTTTCTTTCTTTCATTGCAGGTCCTGATTTCTGGTCAAGTGCCAAGGACATTCAGAGCGCAGACGAAGGAAGCAATGGAGAAGAGGCAAGGGGAAAATTTAGATCCTCGTATCTCTTGCATAGTACACAACCGTAGATAATAACACAAAATGCTGTGTAGTGGTCTCGTGTATATTACATTGGTCATGCCACAAAAACTGCAAACTGCTGACGAAAATGGAAAGCTAGAGAACATCACAGCAAACGCAGACACATACACACACCGGCTCATCATCCTTGGACTTAACGACCACCATGACACAGACAAAAGCGGATTGTGGACCTTTTTTCTTTCTTCTTGTACAGCTACCCTGGTGGTGGTAATAACGAGAGAAAGGATAGAAAAAGATGTGGAAGAAATAAGCAACTTAAGCTAGAAACAGAGAATTATACGGAGAGAGAGAGAGCCAGCCAGTAATAATAATATGTGATATGCGTATGTGCATGTATTCATAATAGATTCGCGGCAACATAACATCAACACCAGCACCGAACGACTTACATATACACACTTATAGTTTTTCAAGAAGGAGCCAAGTACCATTCTACGAGTATTGCAAACACTAAAAAAGAAGAGAAAAGTTGAATTTATATCTTGGGAAAGAGTTTTTATGCCAATGTGTGTGTATGCATGTAAATAGGAGAGGAGCAAAAGGAGTGAAAGAAACGATAGAAGCGAGAGCGAGCAGAGCAAGTCTCCGTTAAGTTTCGTCGACTGGAGCAGCCGAATCAGTACCGTCGTTTCTGTAAAGAAAGGCTATACCCGAACCCTTATACCCCTCCCAAAGTAACCAACACAGAAATTTTTCAACTTTTCTCTTCCAGCTTAGCTCTCTCTTTCTATCTCTCTGGCTTCCTTCGCTCTACTCTCTGCTTTACAGCTTCTGTTGTTGTCTCTCATTCTTTTTCTCCCTGTGTGCGTTCACTCTTTTCTTCACTTTCTCGTTCATTTGATTTCACTACCATTCATGTAAAAAGCCCACACTTGGTTTCCAGTTAGCGAGAGAAGAGAAAGGAGAGCTGGGGAGAGAGAGCAAACGAAAGGCGAGTGAAGAAGAGTCAAGTTTTCTCTCGTGTAAAAACTTGATTGTCGTACAGTCTTTAAAAGTGAACAGGGCGGATAGGAGGAGAGTACACTGCTTTCACTTCACTTTCTCTCCATCTTCTCGACATTACACTCTTTCATCTTAAGTAAGTCTGTATCTGTTTGTATGTGTGTGTGTGTGCGATCAACAAGCTATCTATCTGCGGACTGCAACGTTCACATCAAATGTAAGTATTTCGTGCCTTTTATGATGCGCTGTTACCAAACAGTGTATTATATGAGAAAGTGTGACTACACAAGACCTGCAACTCTACAAACCGCTAGCTTTAGTATCCATCTCTCTCTTCTTATTCCCCTACTTTTCCTTTTCGTTGTTCATTCTGTCTTTTCTCTCCCAAAGTTTCCTCCACTACAAGTCATTTGAAGAAGCTCAGTACTAAAATCGCTTCCTTTCTTACAGGTTGGACAACCCTGCCAACCTCTCTCGTGAAGATCTGTGGATACTCTTTCATGAACACTTACACTCAGCGAGACACACGCTAGCACATCGTCCTCGCAAATCTCATCGTAAAATAACAAGGATTGAAGGAAACGAAAGAACAAATACTATCCACCAGCAGCAGCATCAGAATCATTTTCAGCACAGACCATCAACTTACTACTTCCAGCCGCCACTGCACCGGCTTTTGTCTTCCTTCATGTATGCGTATAATGGCGTTGTAAAAGTGAAACCGTGAATTTTTTTTCTTTTCTCTCTTCTTCTTCTTTGAACTCTCAACATTTTCTACACTTTTACTGACTGAGCCACCACTGCTTTTACTAGTGGGAGTACCATTATACTTACGACTTGTAAAGAGAAATCGATTTCCTCTGTTCAAGGAAATAGCCAAGAAGATCATTGCCCCTACCCTTATTGCACTGGCTCATACGTACTATTTTCTATTACACCGTATTACACACAATATAATACGTGAGATATGCAGTCTCAAACAACGAATGTTGGTTTTAATTCTGGAAGACCATTTCATCTCAACTGCTGAACCATTAACCTTGACTAGGAACTCACTTCTTTTCTTAAGTGTGTTCTCTTTATTGTCTCTACTTTTCCCTCTTTCACTTTCCCTCTGTCACAATAGCAAAACAACGGCATTCATTTAGTGTGGAGGTAACTGACCACGACGAACGGGAAAACAGCACTAACAACCGTCATCACATCAACGTTATCATCTTCCCAGCCGTGAACAATAACGAGCAAAATTTTACTTTTCCACTTCTTTTCAACACGTCGTTGCACATCGATATTGAAGTTTTTAATGATAGTTTCTTTCCCGCTGTTGCTTTGCTCCAGAAAGCCGGTGAAAAGGATAAAGAGTTTCTTAAACGTACCTTGTTGTGCCCAGTATACATTCAGTGAAAGAAATGTCTCTACTTCTTTTCTTGTGCATCGATACACAGTGTGCCACCTCTGTTGCATTAAAATCCTATTCCGAGCATCTACAAGATTAGAACTTTAATAGGTGACACGACACTCGTGCTCCTTGTTCAGCCCTTAGATCTCTCTCTTGTGTGATGTTGGATGTTGGCGTTGGCATGTGCTGATTGTCAGCACACATAATTTTTTTCTTGTTATTGCCACAAAAGTTGAAAAATAAAACAGATTCGCACAATGGGAAAGGAACAACTTTTATGACAACTTATCCCGCTCCTTTTTGCAGAGCAACAGCAAAACAATAAGATTTTATTCTAAAAAGAATGAAAGAATAAAACAGAAGTACACACTACTGTGTTGATAAGTCTAATAATACATGATATAATCCTTGAAATTCTTTTATATCTTATTTCATCAAAGTGGCAAGAGCATATGTACATTAACTCATACCTAAACATGTATTAATATTACATTTTTGTAATATTCTATTGTTCTGATGATCAAAAAATAATCTGGTAAAACCACTATAATATCATTTTTATTCACTATATTTGTTTATTTTTTATATAGAGATGAATAAGGCATGTACAAACAATGTGTATGTGTACTTTACTTGGCATGAAGAAAGGCAATAAGAGAAGCCTACATGTGCGCGTCTTTTGATATAGCAATAAAAAGTAGTTTTGTAATTTTGACGATAAAAAGGAGGAAAGGAGAAAAAGATATGTAGGCGGAAATTTCGTGTTAAAAAGAATAAAACAGTTTTTTTTCGAGGTTTTATCATATGAGGACCACAAAAGCGTATAACGAAAAGTTTGCGTTTGAAGAAAGAGACAGAGGACGTCAACAAAGCAAATGAAAGTGTTGTGTGTGCGGGAAAGAAGGTGGTAAAAGCAATATAACATGCTTAGAAGTTTGTACACCAGCGGAATGAGAAAAAGTAAATTGGTGAGGAAATCTTTTCATCATCTTATGAGTCAAAGGGAAGAGAAGAAAATAACGTATTTCTCTCTCATTTCTGGTGTGAGATGGACCGTACACATTTGATGAAAATACTGTCCTCGTTGTAAAAAAAACTTTAAATGTGTTCACCTCCTTTTTTTAACTGTTTTAAGGCTCTTCTCACGAAAAGAAATACAAACAACGCACGTTTCCCCCTTATTTTATTTGCGACTCGGAAAAGTATAAAGATTCATGTTGGTAGCGAATAAAGATGCAACAAAGTCAAGGATAACACACAAGACGTAGAAGAGTAGAGAATAAAACGAGCGAGTGATCGTTTCAAAAGTAGAATGAGAGTGTGGAGTATAATGATGTGAGTTTGAGTGAAAAAGAAGAGGAGACTCTTTTGTAAAAAAGAAATGTCAAAGTAAGGAAAGTACTCTACTAAATATAAGAATACACTGTGTCTATGTGTGTGATCCGAGAGATACCTCTAAGAAAACAGCCACTGGTTCTGATGCAGCTGAATAGAGTCTCCTGAAGCATCTTTGTTGTAAAAAAAGGAGCACAAGTGGGTTGACCGTTTCATTCTTATTTTGAAGTTTACAATCGAACGAAACCACCTACTTGGACTATCACTCGTTGTGCAATACAGTCATCCCTGTTTTCTCGTCAGCATGTACATACGCTGAGTGCTGCATATGCTATAAGGAGGAACCGGTTGAAAAAAAACATTATCATCATCGTAATAAATAGTTTGTTGAGAATGCTGTAGACACAGGGAGAAAAGTTTCCCCCTTCTTTCATGGAGCCAACTATTTTCTGGAAATGGACTTCATTTCCAGCGTGGGAATTACAGTTACTGGTGAGAGCTCAAGTGTGAATTGGAATTCAGTGAAAGTGGCGCTGTTTTTATTCCATTTTCTCCGTCGTCTTGTTGGTCGTTTTCCCTTCACTTTTGCTAACCACCACGGCTCATTGTCACCATTCAAAGATTTGATAGGACCCAGCTTGCCGTGAAAGCAACCATAACTTTCCTCTCTCCGGTAGTGTTCTCTTCTCTCTACTTCTCAGCCAATCGACTGTGATTGTTGTTGTTAATGTCATTGACCGTGTTCTGCGGTAGTCTCAGGACCTACTGCAGGGCAGTATAATATGTTGACACGTGTCTTGGCCAATGCTTCTGCTTGGCTTCCAGTATGTCTCAATCTAGGGGTGCTACTCTTTCTTTGTTTACCCATGTCATGTCTTCCACAGGTGAAATACAGGTATGATCAACTATGCTATCACTTGTGCAAAGTCATTTGCCACTTTGAGTAGTCAGTAGTCACATGAATGAGTTATGCATTTGCCTTGCAAATACTCAACTAATTTTTATGTAACCGATAATTACAGTCCAAGGACAGTGAAAACGGCTTATGGAGATCTACGTGGTATAATTTACTCCCGAGGAGGTAATCTAGTCAAGGATGTGGAGGCTTTCCTGGGTGTTCCTTATGCCTCCGCACCAATAGCTAGCCTCAGGTTTATGCCCCCACTCACTCCGTCTCGTTGGAGTGGTGTCCGAGTAGCCGAAAAGTTGGGTCCGGTTTGTCCGTAAGTTTGATAAAAAGCTTATAAAACAACTGCAGACAATATCATAATCTAACTATAGAACAGTAAAGTTACAGATGTATATACATTTATTTTGGTTTACAAAAATTCACAAACAAGCACTTTTAGCTTCCAATCCAGCATTTTTAGCTTGACAGTGGTGGCGTACACGCAGTTTTTTGTAGTATTTCCATGATCATGTAACATCTCTTAAAAATAATGCATTTCATGTTTCATTGATTCAGGCAAATCCTTCCCGACATTGCCAATCGGTCTGAGGCGCTTTCCAAAATGCCTTTGCTCAAATTTACGAGATTTCTTGAACTGTCCAAAATTCTTACGAATCAGAGTGAAGACTGCCTCTTTCTAAATATCTACCTTCCGAAAAAAGGTAAGTCCCGGCTTTTCCCATTACTATGTACATACAATCGTAGAGTTCACAAGCCAATTAAATTTAGAGATATAGCCGATACTGCTCTCCTCTTCGTGCCCTTTTAAACGGCATTCATTCACGATTCTAGACACCTTTCAACATAAAACTTTTGCTCAAATGAGTATAATGAATGAACATCTGTTTCAAGCCAAGTTAATACAAGTACCTATATATGACAGGCTTTCACAGTGCCAACTTTTCCATTGCAGTAGTAGTAGATTATTACAAACAAGGCACATGTAGCAGGGCAATCAACATTCTGCCGACAACTCCTCGCGAGCGACACATGCATATCTGAATTACTGTTTACAGTAGTACCTTTCACTGTTGTGTTTCCAGTTTTCTTTGCGTTGGGTAATCAATAATTCATCAACAAAACATGTACACATATAATATTTCCATGACTTGGCATATAAAACAGCAGGCAGTCATTAGCTCGTTACTTTTCCAATCCTCGAGGGAACTCGTAAAATTTGAGATATCAAAATCATGACGATGACAGATGCTAGCAGAGTCATATATAGCACCACTGAAAATTTAATATTCAACCGAATATAGATTCTGCTTCTGTAGGTTCAAGACTTGAATCTTGTGTCTGATTAGCGGAATTTGCAGGAATGGTTGCCCCATCATCAAGTGTAGTCGTTTCATTTCCTGTGCACAACGCGCTCAAAGCTGACGACTTATCTTATCTAAAATCCAACTAAACAACAAATTGTAATCCTACCAGGGAAAGGAATAAATAAATAGAAAATGATAACTTACTTTACCCTCAGCATCATTGCATCTTACGGTAAGTGAACACTTTCAACACATGCTAAGTCCATAGGTTGCTAGTTTCACACAGACTTTCATTAGAAAAACAGAATGGTTCAGTTCACTCGGTAAATATTTAATATCCGGTGCTCCAGAACACAGAACCACAATTGGGTAAAACATATGCATATTATGCAATTATGCTATTTAATCAGCCTAAGTTCTTTGAGTTCAGTTAATGTTACTCGAACTTTATGCTGCTGATCAGTACACTTACTCGCGAAATTCAATTAATTTACCAACAAAGTTTTATGATGAACCACCCGAAAGTCCTGCAAAATTTAAGCATTCCATGATTTTTACCTGATCAGCGGAAATTGAGATTACGTAGATTATTCAGTGGCTACCACACGTTTACATTTAAATTTAATGATATGTACCCCCAACATGTTGTGGGTTGTGAACAAAGTTTCCTCTCACATAACATTACTAGTATACATTAAGCACCCACATGGCATTAGTTTTCTTTGAAGTTTCCCGTTTTCATTTGGTTACAAACCTTTTGCTTTTGGTTAGAGGATATTATTTTGTCGTTGCCAATTGCTGAGTGTAACTGCCAAATATCCACCTAAGTAATTGATTTAAAAAAATAAATTTCAATACTATGAGCTGCAACTTTCTTCTCTGATTTCATTTCATCTGTGTTCACAGCCTGTGGAAATTCCTGTTTTCACAACAAAAATGAATGCATCATGGGCCTGTACTTTTTATTCCAATACAAAACAGATTCAATTTAATGTAGCAATCCAGTGATTTACCAGAAAATCCATTTTTTGTAGTATGCGATAAATCAAACATCCATGCAAAAACGAGACTCTACCTCTTTTACGATGATATGCGACAAGCATCTTCTCGGATACGTGTAACTTAATTTAGCATCAAAGGAAATCAAAACCCGTCGCGAACGCTTTTAGGGATCTTTACTATATTTTAGCTTAGAGAAAGCCATAAACCTCGTTTGGACTCTTCCGTAAAAGAGAAGACAAAAACCCGCGTAACGTTTCAAGTAAAATACAATTTTTAAACCAAGTAAAATATCGTACACACAAATTTTATAGTCTATTCGTTATCCACACGCCAGTCACATTGTGGAAGGTAATACAGACTAAAAGTATGTTTCAAGGATTCAAAAGTTTCATATATGGCAGAAGTATGGATTGGCAGGCCTAGTTAGTGCTCATGAATCGCTTCTACCTACCATAAGTACCAACAGTTTTGATATAAAACTTCTTTTAAACTTTGTCATATAAAATGTATCATCCGTCCAACATTCCTTGAAGCCGTCGCTTTCACTTATTTTAAATTTGTACCTGGGATGAAACCTTTTTGGAATATAAACTATGTAGAGGTTGTTAATATTGCAGATTCGTTATCCTTAAAATAATCTTGCTACCTTTGCAACTTATAACTCACGGTTTGGATTCACTACCCAAATAAATTCAAATAAAAGCAAAAGAAGTAGAGTTGTGCATAGATTCATTATTGGGTACCCGGGCCTACCTATGACACCCAAGTCATATAAAAATTCTCAACGCATCATGACATGGAGGTATATTACATACATGGATAGCATAATATTCAATATTACACAAAATAGTTCAGATATTCGAAAATAAACGTATCTCGATTGATGCGGCATCCGTACTTGAAAAGAGAAATTTTCATAAAAATTGAGTTCTCTACAAGTTGTGTGTGTGCCTACGTTGTATGTGTGAGGCACGAGCATTTTAATAAAACCAATTTGGCATTCTGCATGATAAGAGGTGGATTTGATTAAATGTCTGTAGTTCAAGATACGAGAATTTTTTATTAAAAATTTGATGTCATCTCAAGTGCTTTCCCATGTACCGTGGCTTACTACCTGTTATACTTGAGTTGGGATGTTGAGGGTTCATCATTATTATAATACTGAATGCATGTACGCTCATACTTTCCAGCACAAATCACCAGCAACACAATAATCATATATCTCACTCATGGGTATCTCCTACTTCGAGTTTGTGGCATTGGCATAAGTAATTTCACGAGAGATCAAAAAG
Organism: Willowsia buskii; assembly: GCA_034700685.1. Taxonomy (NCBI): domain Eukaryota; kingdom Metazoa; phylum Arthropoda; class Collembola; order Entomobryomorpha; family Entomobryidae; genus Willowsia; species Willowsia buskii. The sequence continues at coordinate 5,629 of JAQIXW010002362.1, read as the reverse complement.
ACTGTTCATTGTTCATGTTTAGAAGGCTCGTAGCAAAACCTGTAATTCAACATTTGAGCATATACAAACAAAAATGAAGACTGATGAATTTAAATATAGACATGTATTTGCTTTTCTTTCTAAATCCCACACGAGAGTGCAGACATTGTGGGGAGCAAATAAATAGGAACGGTTTTAATACGCCTCTTTGTTAGGGAGTATTTACGTACGTCTTTGACGATAAAAGAGCAGGGTTGTAGGCGAGCAAAGACAATTTATCTTTGATTTGCTGAGCCCAATGATTTTGTTATTGTTAGAAGAGAGGAGACATGGTTGTAAAGTACAATGGTGAACATATCAGTCCTGCTACTCAGTCAGATGCAGCCAAGTTTGTGCTGTCTCCTTTTCTTCCTTTCTATGAGCTTACATAAAGAATGAAATGACCTTTTAGTCCCAATGGTTCCCATGTTTTCTCCATTCAACATCACTTTTGCATTTTTCTTTTTCTGATGGCTAAAAAGTGGCAATGATAGGTTTCAGACACTGATTTATGCAAGGACATATAAAATATTGCATGTGCTACGAACAACAGACGGAGCCTGGCCTGGATTCAGGATGGATGAAAAAGTGATTGGAGTATTTTAGCGCAATCGACGAAGCACAATGTGCCGCGGAGCCTTTTGCTACCTATCCCAGCCCATCACTTTCACATCTGTTTTCAGAGGATTTCACCAGAGAGTAAAGACACGACATTAGGTAAAGTGTAGTAAACGAGTGGTTATGTTTTCTCGCTGCCTATGAATATAATTGTTTGAGTTGTGACCGCAATTCATTGCGTAATCCTCTGCCCCTTTCATCTCACACTTCTTAAACAAATATCATGGCGCTGTGTAGTTTTGGGATTTCTCCTCGAAAACAGTTGGAAATGAGTGTAAATTTTGGGGTAATTTACTTGCAGTGCTTGTCCATAACAGTGTTTTAGTTTATTTTCTTTTTAATACCCACACTATATCTTGCTGTCTCACAGCCAGTCTTTAAAATGTGACATTTGTACTTGTGTACTTTTCCCAATCCAAGTCTTATTTCACAGACATAATAAATGTCGTCGCTAGTGGACTGACTTTGACAGGGTTCAAGTGGCTTACAAAGAAATATGACATGCAATTCTGCAGACCTTGAAGGAAACGAAACGACTTGCTAGTTTATGTACACTTTCCCCATATTTATGTACATTTATATAGACGGGAAAATGAGAGTAAGAATGGTAAATGGCCCTGTTTTTCTGCTTGTTGGCTCCCCGTCTGAACTTTACTGGATTTCACATGAACAAACATTTGGTATTTTGTCAAGGGTTATTGTAGAAGTGTGAACGAGCTACTCAGGGAGAAAATACGAAATGAAAATCATGGATGCGTAAGCATTATTATTTGTATGGGAGTCTGACATATGGTTACTAGCGGCATGAAAGAAAATGGGTGACGACAAATAATAGCTAGGCATATTTTTTATTAAATGTTATGCATCTGAAACTTATTCATACTTTCATCAAAAAACGAAATTCTGCTTGTACTTAGTTAGTTCCAGTTAACCTATCCCTCTCAGCTTGGGTTTAAACCTTTTATTCCCGTTCAGGTGGAAAAGTAGTTGTACTGAGCGTAATCGGAGGATAAATATTATGTACCTTCATCGTAATAAAATGGGAAAGAACAAAAAAGACTAAGATACGTAAGCGTAACGCTTCATCATATCGTGGTACAGCAGTTTGCAGACTTATTTTCACTCGTTTATTTGATCATTACCCCCAATTCTAACTACACGAGTTAAGGCTACCGATTGGGAACTTGCAGTGTTTCAATGTAGTTTACTTTCCGTGTAGGTTCAATATAGCAAGTGAAAGCCAGCCAAGCCGCCATGTTCAACTCTACTCTCATAAACAACAAGAAACAACCAACTTACTGTTTGTCACAGATTGTTCACAGATATCGCAAGTCACACAAGTCTGTCATTAATTCCCCAGCGAAATTGATTAGGAACTACCGCACTATCAGGTTGACGTCTACAACTCTCTTTTCTCAGTCCCACATTCGCCCAACATATAAATAGCTCAACTTCACAGTTTATTGCTTTTAACCAATGTTAAAACTTGCGTGGTGCTTGAAAACTTATACAGCTTTTAATAAATAAACTATATAGGTACCAACAAAAAGGACCAGCTACAAGCCAAGTCTACAATCATAACTATTTAGATTATGTTCATAACTTGCAGTTATGTTTATAACCGAAAGCAGTGATTTGATTTAATCCCTATAGTTTGATAGTTATTTGCAGTCCAATTCTAATTTTAGAAATAGGACTAAGGAAAAGATGTTTCATAAAATTTGCAGTTTTGCAACGTGTTAACTTGTGATACAACAAAAGGTGTTGGTATTTCTAAATCTTCTTCCCACGGCTGAAATTTTATTACCAAACTCTTTTAAAGTGCCAATAAAAAAAGTCAAAGCAGTATTTTTGATTGAGTGGTTGGAAGTAAATTTTGAAATGGTTGCAGCTTCCAAAAACACATGCTTTCCAAGAAAACAAAATGGAATAAAAAAGAAATGTTATAAATGTTTAAACCAAGGGTTAGATATAACTGCTAAATAAAATAAATGCTATACTACACGGAAAACTCATCAATTGGTGGGTGAGACGTGAATTGCATCATTACGGTACCCGGTGCTTTCGTTAAAAGCAGCAGCTACAAACCGCAATCTAGACTAAACTTCTTTTATACAAAGACAAACATACGTAAAGAATATTATAATACAACTTTACTGTCATCACCATCTTGACGCAGGTACCAAAACTGTTATTGTACATAAGATTCTGATGGAGTATTGATAAGGTCAACGATGAAAAGGGGATGTATTTTTGCACTCTCTATAAGTACTTGTGGATCATAGAGATGCTAGAAATATTTAATGCATATCATAGTCATAGTATATGTACTTCAGGCAAACAAACGTTCACTCTTCACTCAAAACTAATGAAAGGTAATGTGTGCGTACTTCACTTACTTTAAAAACTTAGCAATCATTTATAAAAACAGACACTTGCTTTGGTGGTTTGGGATTGCTTTAACACTAGCCGCTCGATCCTTCCAAAATGTACAATGGCTTGTCCTAGAAACTCCTTAAAATAATGTCTACCTAGTATAAAGGGAATGAATGAAGAAGTGGATAGATCCAATTCAATAATATAGTTTCCTATCTTCTCTTTCAACATCATACATAAATGCATAAACATAGTTAAATCGTAAAAAAGAGTCTTTATATTTTACAGCGCTACTCAGTGGTGCAAAGTGAGTAATGTTTACCCTATTCCTCATGAAATAGAGCATGTCAAGAAGAAACTCAAGTGTTTTCCGAAAAGACCTACTTCTCTTTATGAAATTATGTGTACTTTCTCTAGTCAAGCAAAAGTGGCTCCTCATATCTTTCTACCAGGTTTGCGCGGAGAGAACACAGAGATGCTGTACTGTGTACTCAGTCAGTCAGTGGTATCCAGTACTCTGGAGATGTATAACGTGGTCGTGGCAGTAGAAAGAACGTTCTGTATAGTCCTTTCTAACTGTAAAAGTTCTTCCAGCTGTTCCCCACCTTCTTTTAACAAAACACTGGGCCCTTGGATTCTATTGTAGTATTTTTCTCTCATGTCGTTACATTTGCCACTACTACAAGTCAGCACACTAGCGTTTTTACAACAAATGGATGTTGCTGCACGAGCGTGCTTTTTTCAGGAACGTAAATTATCGTTGCTTGCAGTAATTTACAGGTCAAATAAAGACCTCTTCTCTGGTGGTACACCTCTTTCTGAAACCAACAGTTAGTTACCGTTTTCGTCTTAGCTTTTGCTTCTTTTTTGCAGTCTTTGGGGACTATGTTACGTAGGTAGGTATATTAGCGTATTTTACCGCAAAGATGGAAGACTAAAGGAGGATTGCATTATCCTTAAATATTATGCATGTCGTAACAGAATCTTATAGATATTCAAAGTTATATATAACTACAATATAAATATGTACATACTACACCTATACTACATCTCAGCAACTTGAACAAAATATATGTAAGTATGTAAGTTCAGTGTATGCATGAACGTGTCGTAGAAAACAAGTGCACTTACTGCCCCTAGTCTATTGCATGATGTGAGAAGTTTTCTTTCCAAGTAGTTACCAAAATATAACAGCACATTAAACTTCATCATTGAATCGAAAATGTGAAAAGCTTCACTAAATATTACTGCTTACTGCTAGCATGAACCCCTGAAAAATGTGTATTCGAGTACACGAAGCAAAATAATACTGACTTGTCGTTACCCTTATACATAGTACCAACACTGCAAAAAAAGTGGCTTTGGCTTTGGTGGGTGAGTGTTCCGATGGTGTGTAGACATACTTTTGTCTTCTTAAACAAAATTTTGGAATTGAATCACTCAAGTGAGTAAAATCGCCTGTTTTCCTGCTTACTTTCACTTCGAACCTTGTCTTTCTTTTGTCCTGAACGCTCCCGCATGATTGTGCAGAATATTTTGGTGTTCTTGGATAGCAGCAGTAGCAAAAGCGGTACGTAAAGCTTGGAGATGGATGATGAGACAGAAAAGGATGTGTAGGTGGTGGTTGTCCGTACACATGAAAATGTACATTGGATCCACACTCAACCTACATAGATATAATATTTTGTACTATTTGGCCGATGTATTTTTGTACAACAGTGTTGTATTCTTGTGTTGGTAAAACACAGCTATCCTCCAGTCTCTGCTCATTTTAAGATATGGAACAATGGGCAAATGAGGGTAGTTTTCAGCAAGTTTAAAAAGACAGAGTACGTGTGGATGAATGAATGTATAAAAGGGAAAAGGAAAAGCTGCTTGGTTCGTTGGTTGGTGGTATGTAGTGTTTATGGATGCTGCAAGTAGTGTTTCAGTTCCAGCAGTCGCGGCGCCAGTTCTGCATGAATTCATGGGCACAAAAACATCCAAAACTACACTCGCATGAATGGGCCTTCCAGTAGTGAGGAGGAGGACATGCAGGCAAAAGCATTTCACATGTAACGTAGCGGAATGCTGATGCCAAAACTTTGTTCCAGCATATACGCTCAACACATTGATAGGGAGAAAGTAGATGATAATGCTATGGACATTACTGCAACAAAGTATAAAACTATGTATTGTATTTATTTTATACCTTATTAATAATACTATTCGTTCTATGTGCAAATGTAGGGTGTGTGTGTATGCCTTATGCATAAATGTGCGGTCATGTTGGCTGTTCGGAGCATGCAAGCATCTTGTCTGAGAAGGAAGAAAGGTTTTTTCTCAAATTGGCTGTGAGGCAATTTGAATCTACCTAATCTTCGCCATGCCAGTATTTTCAACCATGTTCTCACTCACTTAAACTCGCATTATCATAATATTGCACATGATATTGCACTCTTATATGGCATCCAACTCATATGTTGTTGGCTCCTCTCTTTTTCGTACTAAATTTTAAAGTATTACTGTTTTCTAATATAGTACATTGTACATGTAAGTACTGTAGTATCAGATGTTACTGTCGCATTGGAATTCTATGGTCACTTTGAGGAGCAGTTTTGTCGTGTCCGAAAATACT
>JAQIXW010002361.1:0-15759 GCA_034700685.1 Willowsia buskii | reverse complement strand
ACCGATTTAAAGATCTTCTGAAAAAGTCAGTGGCGTGGCTTATTGAAAGTGCATAATTTTCATCCTGGCCGTAACAATAATGTTATAAGTTATAATGTTGTTTCCATATTTTTATATAAACATATCTACATCCAAATATTACGTCTTAACAAGCATGTAAGCTCGTGCTTTTGTTTCTACTAAGATAATAATTGTTTCCTCCGGAAATTAATTAGCTTTATTGTTTTACTTACGTTTTTGTCTGTTGTTTCCCTACAGCTTAATGCCATTTTCCTGTTGAACATTCTACGTGTTGTAATCAGCAAAAGTCATGGCATCAACTCAGCATCTGAGAGCTCAAAGCTTGTGTAAGTAGACTTCAAATAGATACAGTTTTCTTAGATTTAACTATTGGGCACAAGAATATCTAGATTAACGAAGAATTTTAATTAGATTTGTGTACAAAATTATCATTTTAATATTTTGAATTGACTAGATCAATTGCCAAAGCCACAGGAATACTTTTCCCAGTTCTTGGGATCAATAATATGTTGCTTATCTACAATCCTGGAGGAGAATTTGAAAAATATTTCATTTTGTTGAATGCATTTTTTGGGTCCACTCAGGTAAGTAAATACGAGAAAGTTGAAATTGCTGATAGTTTTTTTATGTGAGGTCTACATGTTTTTTTTCTTCAATTTTTAAGGGCATACTCGTCGCTATCGTATATTGCTTCAAAAGCAGAGATGTACAACAGGCTTTACGGCTTTATTACAACCGTTTTCTTGTGAGGAGAGGATTTCGAACAATGCCAAGAACTGCACAGCGTGAAAACTTCCTGCTACGGAATGTACCAAAACTTGTGAGTCGGGAACAGAGCATAAATACTTTAGATACACATCCAGTGTAAGCCGTTATGTCAATTTGAGATGAACACAAATTCCTGGCTGACAAGTTTATACACTGTTTGTGAGGAAAACATACATAGATTTTATGACATTTTCTTCTGTAGAAATGCTATTTATTGCGAAATCTCGCCCACACAATAATGTATAGTGTTGTTTTATGAACTGTTGAATTGCGCTTCAAAATGTGAATTTGAAAACAATCCCGACTAAAATGTGAATTTGTGAGTGAGGTGTACGGATTTTTTAGGGTATTGAGACGGATATACGCTCTAACGGTTTTGAGGCACTTTTTATTTTCTACATCTGACGGTTCACTCTGCAAGACGTCAACCACTTCTGATCAGATAAAGTTTAAAAAACAACCAACCTATAGTGAACATACACTGAAAACTATAAAATTCCTAAAATATCTGCTCCCACACCTTATAGGTAGGTTATTTTGGATAACGAATATATTAAATTTTGTATAATAGCAAGTTAACCCTTGTTAAGTATGCGACTGATACACAGGGGTTTTAACTGATGATGTATATGTTTATTTTTAGAACTTATGTGCACGTCTCTCTAAATCTATTAATAAGGTTTAGCTAACATTTACATAATATTTGTTTCTCGAATCATGCAATTACGTATATTTGTGATTTGTATTTAAAATTATTAGTCCAAAACTCAAATACCACATAATAAAATTGGACGTGTTCCACTTCTATAACACATTAAAATTTATTCTTTCTTCATTTATTTGATGTGGTCTGAGTTTTATACACACAGCAAAAATATCCTAAACATTCTACTGAGACTGATGCATAATGCACTTCAAAATTTTTTGATATACAGTTCAAATACTATCAAGTACGAGTATGAGTATCCAGCGTTGGCAACTTGATAAATTACTCGTTTCCTAAAAGAGCATGTGATAAAACCTTATGTTTGCTACTCGTCGATTGGAAACAAAAACTGACTTTCGTTACTCCATCATCAAAGTTTTCAAGATTAAATACATGAATATGCAAGTCCATGGTACTCCCTCATAATAAATATATATAAGTTGTTGGTATGCAATTTTTGTCCTAGACTTTTATTTAGGGATCTTGGACTTGCATTTAGAGATGTTGGACTTGCGTTTAGAGATGCTGGACTTGGGTTTAGAGATGTTGGACTTGCGTTTAGAGATGCTGGACTTGGGTTTAGAGATGTTGGACTTGCGTTTAGAGATGCTGGACTTGGGTTTAGAGATGTTGGACTTGCGATTAGAGATCATGGCTTAAAATATTTTTTTGGTCACAATTCTCTAATATGCATATTTAGGGAATTGTGACTCTTGAAAATGTGTCGGACTACCAGTACTCCATGTTTCCTTTTGACTGCAAAAGTTCGTATCTTCATGAACAAGTGGAACCAGCGTTCTAGATGCCTTTTTGCTTTTATAAGTAACGTTCAAAAGATCATATGAAACCAAAATAGCTCATGGTCCCGCAAGCACGAAAAGGATTTGATGCTTTCTTCCACCGGACCCTCGAGAAATCCAGTAAAATCATAGAAACAAGACGATCTTTGTGAACTGAGGCTTACATGATTTTCTTGACTTTTCCTTTTCCTATGGCGTCATATCCGGCTACTGGAAATCTGATTCATCATTCTTCAGGAAAATTTAACATGGTTGAAATTCACTTCTTGATGACTCTTACGAACATTTTTTTGGTAAGCATCTGAAATGTCTAGCTCGATGGTGTCATAACAATATCTCGAGCTTTTCTTTAGATATTTTTAAAATGCTTACTAACAAATATTGAATACACATAGATCATTATTAAACTTTTGATGACCTTTTGGCTTTTGATTCGAAATAAAACCCTTCCATTAAGGAACATATTGGGTTTTAAGTAAAAATTGCAAAGCTGACAAGCACATTGAAATTATGAAAATACTAAGCACATCAACTTCAACTTTTGCCAAGGAAATAATAAATTATGTTTGCCAACATTATGCTTTTAATCGAATAGCTGAAGATCAAATTTACTCCGAAATGATATAGTTGTTAAAAAATAAAGTCCATGTTACATTTTGTGGTATAGGCTTAGACACTTATGTAACCAAAAGTTGCTTTATGCCTTTTGGCTCGTGAGGATTTTAAATCAAAGAAATTTTTAATGCAACAGTACCGTAAATTCCCAAATAAACACTCTCTTTCACTCTCCAGCCTCACCCACATAGACGTCCTGGCGTGTAATTGGGAATTTACGGTATGTACTCTGTATAGGGCCAATATATCTGTAAACAAATTAGGAAAACAAAGAAACTGCTGCTGAGCATTGCTTACCAAAACTTACAACGAGATTAAATTTCTAGTGAAAGTGAAATATGTAATTCTACTCGTGTGCCATAGTACAAGTGTAGGAGATAATGCCAGTATTAGAATTTCGTTCATTGTACGCGGAAACCCATCGTTGGAGCTCTCATTTTGAGGATTTTCAAAATCTCCTCTTATTTTCACCAGGTCTTGTTTTCATTCTCCTGGAAATAATCTGAGAAGCCAATACAAATGAAAATGTCAGAGCATTTTTTCCAGAAATTCTTGACGCTATTATATCTCATTATCTTATCTTTACATCAATAAAACAAAAAGTAACGCTGATTAAAATTTCGTATTCATAAAAAGAAGCTCACATTATGTGCCTTTGCGTCACAATTATTTCCGCTTGATTTTGTAAGAGCAAAAACCATACCACATGTTATTGCAGGTTGTACAAAAATATTACATTATGTAAAACAAGCTGTGGAATAGGGTCTCCCATGCAAAGTATATATTACTGTTTTGTAAATTGCAACTAGCTACATATTTATTAAATTAAATTATTGAACAAAAACTGAATAATTTTTATTGATATGTCGTTCGTTTAATATGGATCAAATAGAACGCATTTGTATATAGAAAAAGAAAGCCAGCAGTCTCCAGATAAATATCTCTGGAGACTGCTCCTTCTTCGAGAACAGGTGCTACCAATATGGTATCTCCAAGCATGTATGCTACATTAATCCAAAAAAATCATCATACAGTTACAAAAACCTTGAATTTTCAACCTGATTAAAAGTTCTGAAATGAACTAATCGACTTCACTTACCATCATCTATGGTGTAGGTTTTTCGGTCAGTAGGAGATCCCCACCACATAGGTCGGTGTATTGGACTACCGTCTTCAACAGCTTCTCTCGCAGCAGCCAAGATTACATCCCGGAATTTTTCTCGTTGAGCGAGAACATCCAAGCATATCTCGACCGTCTATTAAAACAAATTTGATGTAATAAACTTGCAAAGTTTATGTTTCGTTTCAAAGAATCTGATAATCTTGCAAACAGAAAACCTACCTCAGCATCGTAATTCCAGGGTACAATAGAAAACTACGGGAAGTCAATTGTTTTGTTTCATTAAATAAATGGCAGACTGCTTTAAGAACAAAAGTGTACAACAGGCTTTACGACTTTCTTACAACCGTTTTCTTGTGAGGAGAGGATTTCAAACTATGCGAGGAATTTCAAAGGAAAATCTTCTGCTAAGGAATGTACAAAGACTGAGTCGGGAACAAAGTATAAGTACTTTAGATACATATCCAGTGTAGGCTAAGCCGTTATGTCAATTTGTGATGAGCCCAAATTCCTGACTGACAAGGCTGTAGACTATTTGTGCAGAAAACACAAACACTTTATGACATTTTCTCCTTCAAAATGCTGTTTATTGCAAAATCTCGCCCACGTAAGAATGCACAGAGATGTTCTATGAACGGTTGAATTGCGTTTCAAAATGAGTGTTTGTGAGTGTGGAGTAAGGAATTTTAGGGTGTAGAGACGGATATGCACTCGAACAAATTTGAGGCATTTTCTATTTTTTTGCATATGACAGTTCATTCTGCAAGACGTCAACTACTTCTGGTCAAATAAAGTTTAAAAACAACCAACCTATACATGAGCATACACTGAAGACCATAGATTTTTTAGAATTTCCGTTGCCACACCATATAGCTTACTTCGGGCACGGTAAAGTAATTCCAACAAGCGTATTTCACAATTGGTAAAAGTTTTCGTCTTCCCGACATAAAAACATGGGTCTGACAAGACAAGATTATAACAATACTGTACTGAAGACTGAAGATGTGTATATACCTATGTATTTTCATTTCCGAGAAACAGATATATTTCGAGTTAAGGACAGCAGAAAAGTCGGATTTTGTTCTGAGCAGAGCTGAAATTTTGTTTTTGATCAAGGCTACCTCTTTCTCTCTTCATGATTGGAAACCTCGTACCTTTCTTTTCCATTTTTTTATTGTAAACTATTTATCACATTACCATAAATTTTTTGCATTTTTTTACCGCCGTAAAAATCTCTTTAATAAAATTAGAGATAAAAAATCACTAAGATGTAATGGAGGTTGTGCAAACTTGACTAGCTGAATGGCATATGAGCTTCAAAGTGAAATAGGCTCTCAAAATTTACTTTTATTCATAGAGTAAAAATATTGTAAGAATTCCATTGAGACTGGTGCATAATGCACTTTCAAGCGTCCTTGGCATGCAGTTGAAACACGATATCAAGCTCTCCATATATTCCACTTTGACAGAAAAAGCTTAGGTATGCTTTTTTAAACAAATCAAACCAGAGTTCATGGATGTCATTGTGCTTTTATAAATAACGTTCAGAAGATCATAAGCCAAAATACACTGCTCGTTGTACTGCAAACAGAAAAAGGGATTTTGATGCTTTCATCTGCACGACCCTCGAGAAATGGAGGAAAATCTTAGAAACAAGAAGATATAAGGTTTGTGAACTGACGCTTACATGATATTCTTGATATATCTTTTCCCTACGGCGACATATCCGGCTGCTGGAAATCCGATTCATCATTCTTCAGGGAAGTATGAGCTTGTTTGAAATGCACTTTTTTATAACTCTTGAACATGATTTCATTGGTAAGTATTTGAAATATTTCTCTCGATATAAAAGCGCATTCCATTCCAGCAGGGAACGCTTAGTTTTCTTTTCTGAGTCAGTGTTATTTTCATCTATAGGCACGCTTACTGTGATTTCATGTAATCTAACCCTACATTTTCGGCAGTATACCGTTAACCAAGAATAAATTTTTTAAATGGTATTCTGGCCCCATAGTTAGATGCAGCATCGGCAATTTTCCTACAAGGGATTTTATCAGAAACCCGAAATCTATTACCGTTTCAGAGAAAAGTTGGCGTGAAAATTGATTTTTCTCAGGTCACCCCAGTTACATGCACATTGCTTGTTCCATTTACACCTTAATTTAAGATTAGTTCACGTTTTAAATCCGAGTTCATTCATTCAACGTGTCTGACATGGACAATCTTTTTCCAGTGCAGATTGAACAGTTTCTCCCGTAGATTCTCCAGAATAAGGATGAAAGCTTGTCATTAGAAAAAATAAAACTAACATTCCTAAACTTTCAGTTTCCACACTAAATGTAGCTTATTTTGGATCACCAAAATTGCTAGGTGCGAGATAAAAGTTGATCTATGCTCTTTGGCGCATAGAGATTTCAAAGAAATGTTTATGCAAGAGTACTGTAATTCCCCAAATGAACACTCTTTCTCACTTTCTAGCCCCCAACCACAAAGCGGCCTGGCGTCTACGAACTAAAAAAGGCATCCCGGCGTGTAATTGGAAATTTATAGTGTGTATTCTGCATAAGGTCAATGTACCCATAATAAACAAAGGTAGGACAAACAAAGAAACGGCTGCTGAGCATAGGTTGCGTGTTTACCCATACCAGCACTTACAGTGAGATTAAATTTCTGAAGAAGTGACATTATTTTACTCGTGTACTTTTTTGGATATAATTCTTGTCTTGCATTAGAATTTAGTTCATTGCATGTTAAAACCCATGGTTGGGCTCAGAAGTTGAGAGTTTTCAAACTCTTCTTTTATTTTCATCAGGTTTTGTTTCATATGCATACATACCGTGTTGTTCTTAACAGTTTTAACAAATTACAGTAAACCACTTTCACTATGCATCTTAATTTATATTTTATTCCGCCAAATACATTTAAACTTCATGATTAGATCCTAAAAGCATTTTCTAATTAGTTGATGGGGGTTCTGGCGAAGCCACAATAATTATATTCACTAGAGATTCATAATTAAGCTGTTTTACTACTCTAACGAGCCTCAAAGTAAATGGAAGCAAGTGGAATGATGTTTAAGCAAAGAAAATTCTAAGATTTTCCAAGCGCGGGACAAGATATGCATACTGAAATTTTCATCAAATAGTCAGGTAGTTTTAGTACATTTTGCTTTGTTGTTTATATAATGCCGTTTCCCTAATGGTCCAGAATATACTATTTATAAAACGAATGCAAACTGCACTACGGAAAATAAATCTGATAAATCCTGATAAAGACAAGAACCCGAAGAAATAATGTAATACTAAGTCAAAGTTTTACTGAAATTAACATGATGATTCTTGACTATATTCGATTACCTTAACTTATGTCCTCGAGAGAAAGAAATATACTTAATTGGTAGGTAGTTTCCCAGGCTACCGTATTTTGCAGTTGTCAGCATAAGCAACATTTGCGTGTTAATTTTTTTAAAAAATAGGGATGTGTCGTTTAATTCTCAATTTTCTAATATGAAAATAATAAATATAGTATAAAAATTGTGCGACCTTTGACACGAACATCCAATTTATCGAAGCAAAACTTCATCCAAATCGAAAGAACGCATGGACGTTATTACGTTGACATGCGTCAGACAGACATTTCAGAAATCTATTCATCTACCGAGGAGTATCATCGCTTCTAGAATGTACCATTTTGGGACTTTCACCACCGGCATATATATGCTTTGTTCTAATGCAGAAATTAGGCATTACCAATTAGACGTTGGCCGACCTGTAATTTACTTAGGTTCATCAAGTTTAAGTGGAAAGCCTCTTTTTAATTAATCAAGACATAATTGGAAACTACCGTACATGCATATATCATTAATTATTACTTATTTACTCATATATTGCGTAATCATTAAAGACCATTAAAACGATGTTTTACCTCAAATTTACTACCAACCAGTTTTAGCAGTTCCCACAAAAGTATGAAAATATTTACGCTTTAGACATTTCAAGTAACCCCGAATTCCTCGAACCCTCCAGAACCCAGAAAAAAACAAATTTTAATGACGCATTTTTGTGTTCCGTGCTATTTTTATAATATTCGTATATTTACTAAGCTACAGACAAGTGCCATGTAAAAGACGATTGGGAAAACGAAAAAAATGACTTGACTCTAACATCATTAAATTACTCGAATAGAGAAATCCCGTAGACGCAAGAATTTTAAAGATTTCCCTCGACACACAGTAAACTCCTTTTCTACTTTCCTCTATTAAAGTGCAATACCACATCGAAAATTGTACTGCAAAATATGTACCTTAAAAATATGACGATATTTTTCGTAAAACTATACAGAGCTCTATACAAAAGCCAATTTCGTGTTGAACTTACCCAAAAAGAGATTGTTGTCCAGTATTTGAGTAATTCAATTTCTCTGCATGTGAAATGAAATGCTCAGACATAATTTAAAACAAACGTCAGAGGATAATTATTCGACTTCGACTAACTCAATAAAAAATATTCGTTTCAAGAAGTTGGAGAAACGAATAAGACTGAAATCAAAGAACAGTATTTTCACTTCGGGTAGAAGGAGAAAGAGAAAGGTTAAATTTGATGCAAATTTTATACAGCATTTGTATAAAGCATAATAGCCGAATATTGAGTAAAGCGGCCAATTCCGAGTTCATTAAAACATACGCGAATTCAGCATTCCATTTGAATCCCAAATTCATCAACCTGTGCATCCGATATTTTAACTTGTTTTGTTTAAAGTCATCAGACCATGTTGATCAGTTGTGAAGATGAAATTGGTACGTTGGATTGTCGACATGCATATGAATGTGCCAAGTTGACTTCAAAGTACAACTGGGTTTTCTTTATAAAATCATGAACACAAGAATAGATTTTGTGCTTTATTTCTATATAATGGCTAATAAATACATATCTCTGACATAATATGCGAAAAATATGTGTCGTTCTCTGTATGTCTTTCTGTCAGTTAGTCTGTCTGCAAAATGTTTGGAATGTCGTAAAGGAGTTTGGGTGGTAAGTGGTAAAAAGGTTTCTCTGGTCCTAAAAAAGTACTTATTGATTTATATCTACAAGACATCTCGTTTCACCCGTGAAATAAATAAAATAAATAAATAATGTGTTGTTTCATTCAAATATTTGACTTTCATTTACGAGGTTTCTTCGGATGGGACTAAAATATTTTATGTAATTTATTTCATGACATTTATTTAGTTTGGGCGAATTCAAAAGAGGGAATCAAGGGCCTCCTCCATATCTAAAAATTTATATCCTCAAATGCTACAAAATATTAAAATATCAGATTGCCCCATTAAATTTTTACAATATAATGTCTTTCGTTATATTTTTGGATCTTCTACCTCTACAAGAACTTTTACTTCGGTCCACTATCATTTGTGCATGCTCGTATCTGAATGTGCATTGCTTTCTCCTCTTTACTAGCGAACTTTCACCAACAGTCTATGGATAAATCCAACTGGAACTTCTGAAAAGTTTCTCAGTTTGAGTTTGACTGTCGCTTTGGTGAGTCAAGCATCCCGCTCGCTTCTACAACAAATCTGAAAGAGGAGTAGTTCAAACTTTCTCCCAATTTCGATCACATTTGTAAACAAAAAAAATATATATATCATTTCCGCTGAGTAAGTTCACTTTATTTTTTAAATTGAGTTCTGCTAACCAAACAAAGGTTTCTTGTGATCCTTGATTTAAGTAGAGGAGCTTGTATAGTACGTTTCAGGCGCTTTTTAGTGACGTCTCAGGTGTCAAGTGTCTTGTTTGTTAATTAAGAAAGTGTCAGTGTAATTGTATAGGCGAGTTTCTTCGAGGCTACCCTTCAGAAATATGAAACTGCCTGTGTGTAGGACCGATACAATTGAAAATGTGAATTAAATTATTGTGAGTGTGAGGAATCAGACATGCGTCACTTCACAAGATGCAAACCTTTTTTCTCATAAGACATCCAGATTCGAGAAATATGTACTGTTAAAAAATTCTTAAAAATCGAGTCAAAAAGTGGAAATCAATACAACTAACTAGCTGACAATCCTGGGGCAAAGTGAAACCAAGCTCGTTACAACCAGTGCTAATGTGTCTGAACTAACAATGTTTGCGCTTGATTGAGAGCTTTCAGTTGCATATGCTAATAATTTTATTATTGACACAAGGAATTTAAATACTTAATCTTTAATTTTCGAATGTGTGTGAGTGAGTGTGGATTCTGCCAATTCTACAGTGTTTGTGCTTATGAAAGAAAGAGTAAGAAGACTAATGCAATTTCGATGTACTTATGTTTTTATTAACTATCGGAGTCATGAATTGGTTTAAAGGTAGTTTGTGTGAATACCGTGGTTGTCCGTCTGTCCGTGGACAATATTCTTAATGTCCGTTTGGACCTAAAAAGTACGAATTTGGGTCTACGGAAGAAAACTGCCCGCTATTCAGAATGCATTAAGAATCCCATCCTCGTTGCGTTTGAACTGGTCATTATAGACTGGTCGAAATAAAAAAATCAGTATGCAATAAAAAATTTATTACAAATCTTTACTATCCTATTTTATTTAGTTTACTGTCCACGTCTCTTGACTGGAAGTACTGTCTGCGTCGTGCTTCCGGTAGTTTTTGAAAGGTTTTTTATCCTAATGCTACAGCATTTTGGTGGAAGACTTGTTCGTATTAACGACATGGTCCATTATATAAATTTTTATTTCCGGCTTCGCATTGGATGAAAGACTGGAAAGGTTAGACAGATTTTCATATAGTTCCTAGATAGTTCACTCACAATGCATCCATGCAAGTCGCTTATTTGAAACATTGAAAAACTTTTAAGATGCTTTCGGTGCCAATTCATTCACTGCTTGAAGGTGTCAGTTCATAGCTAGATATAAAAATTATACCAACTAAGGTAGTAAGTACTATGTAGTCACTAACTTTTTTCGGTATTCCAACACTATGCTTGTTAATAGAACTGAAACAAATAGCACAAATGCCTTTGCTTTTACTGACAATGAATTTCCCACAAAAATATAAAGTTTTCATACAACAATTTGCTTAGATCATATGATTCAATGCATCATAGCGATACCTTACATACTTTTGAATTTTTTTTTGATGGATACCGTTGCGCTGATTTGCTTATCAGGTCTTTTGTGTAGATTGATTTTTTACGCGTTAAGATATTTTCTGTAGAGCCAGGAATGGGGTTGAGGCTTTGTGGCATTATATATTAATGAGAAATGATATATAGCGACTCTTCCAAATTTCACCACAACAGCGCACAAAATAACTTTTTGAGTTCGGTTTTAAGCTTATAAATAAATTTACATAATAAAACGAGCTCCAGCCATTCGAATACGACCTCACGTTGCGTTGTTTTCTGATAGAATATAAATTTTAAGTCAAGAAGCCGAGCAACCACTGGTTTTAAAGACAGAAAGAAAAATGCTGCTTTTAAAATAGTTATGTGGCTTGCTCTCTTTCAGAAAATGTACTTCTAAAATTTTCATCTTTGATCTTTCCATCGACTACCTACATCAAAACCTTCCAAATGTGTTTCGACAAACATCTCAAAGCAATTCAATTATCGGAGGTTGAAATATTGGCAATTTTGCAAGCTAGATGAAACAAAAAAAAATTTCTGTCAAAAATGTCTTTTCTATCTCATAAATGGAATTTTCAATGAGCAACGAGCACTATTCAGACACATTAATAATAAACGAAATATTTCAGACTTGAGCACACCTTTCTCGGAGACAGCCAACATCTGAAATTATGGAGGACAACGAAGGAATGTCGCTGTTTACCGAAGATCCATTTTATAATAGTAGTTTGCTATATGAAGAAACTATAGCAAGACTCAACGATTTAACAATTAACGTGCTAAACATCTCTTGGGAGAATGTTTTAGCAATGCTAACTGACTGGCAGAAGGAGCAACTGATGGATATCGATACAGAATCGGGCGTGGAGTGCCTTCTTAAAATGTGGTTTAAACATAACACGAGCAATATTGATTTAGGTACACAAAAAGTCATTTAAAAACATCTTGTCAGATTAAAAAAACTTTTTAAAAAATTTTGTGTTCATGACACTGTAAGCTACCTGTTTCACAGAGAAAACTTACTGTAATGCTATTTGGGACAGCCCGTATTTCTTACCTCCAGCCTCAGTTGGGGTGAAAGTTATCAAACGTTGCTCCGCTGTTTTGCAAGGTATTTTCCTCAAATTTGATTGAAATTGTAATGAAATTTTATATGCTTAGCTAAATAAACAAGTGTAATATGTTTATTTTATAGGAGAAATAACACGAGTCTGTTTGGATAACGGTACTTGGTCGCATGGAGATATATGCAGTAAACCTGCTGAAAAGCTCTCATCCTTTTTTGTGAGCGCTACTATCTTTTCCAAATTAAAAAAAGCTGTCACACGCAAGTATAACATTAAGTATTTTAATTTGATTCTAGGAACGAAATGGATACTTATCAATCATTGTTGGTCATATGGTATTCATAGGATCTATTTTTTCGCTCTTTGCTCTTTGCGTATCACTAGCAATATTTTACTGGCTGCAGTAAGTTTAGAATATATTTTAAAACTTAGTATGTTCAGCATCAATTGAATATCTTGCAACAGCAAAATTTACCATTTTCATTACTGAAGCATTTGGACCCAACGACTTAAACTTCAAGTTCATCTTATGCTTGTCCTTTTGCTTCGATTCATTCTGCTCTTCATAATAACAGAACCTTTCATCTCTCATCGCAACAACACATATAGGACTGATGTAAGATAGAAATATAAGTAATTTGACATTTAAATATGTGAGGATACACTAAATTGCATTTTGATTATTTTCCATCCATCGCAACAAAGGACTTTCTCTGCAAATTTGTAATCTCAGCGTACCTCTACTCCGGCGTGGCTTTGGTCATGTGGATGCTCATTCAAGGCATCTATCTCAACGGAAAGCTGACAACGAATGTCCTCGGCGATGAAAGCAAAAACAAAATTAGATTTTACTACTTTCTCGGATGGTGTAAGCTCTTGTAGATGTAATTCCATGTGGTCAAAATGCTTTAAAATGAAGTGTCCCAAAAAGCTTCCATCTTTTTGTTGTCTGTTGCAGTCTTCCCTGCTGCGGTGCTGGCACTGTATCTGGTAGTGATGATAGCAGAGGGACACCATGAGATGTGCTGGAAAGGATACCCCGAAATGATCGAAATCTGGATTATTCTCGCTCCAATCGTGGTAGCGTTGTCGGTAATATACCTACTTTGACATTTTAAGGATATACTAATTATAATAAACTACGCAGTTAATTTTGCATAATGAATAAGTCCAAGCGAGAATGGATAGCCAATAAAGGCACAACCACGGCTCAATGTATCTTCCGAGAGAGGGATATCCAATCTTTTTCACTACAGGGGGCACAGTCCAATGACAACAAACATTTTGAAAATAAATGTAGTTTCCCTAAGCGGCAGCCAATACAACACGCGAAGGATTTATACACAGTTTTATTAGCTCAACATTATCATGTAGTTGGCACTACTCGCAGAATATTATTGCAATATACATTATTTGTGTTGAAAACCAAATGATTTGGACGAATAGGAATAAAAATATTATGTTGCAGCTTGCAGCCATACATTTTGGAAATGAGGTAATTAGATTTTCAGACGTAATATGAGACACTGTATTAAATTTCAAATAATGAGGTTGTCTGCAGTCACAAAAACCAATAGTGAAAGTGTAGTAGAAACAGTGCAATGTTTAGACTAATCAATACCAAAAGTGTACATTTTCTACAAGACATGATGCTCTTCCAGCGTGTGAAACAACTTTGTGTTATGATAATTTTATATTATCAGGTTCTGATAATATCCTGATTGTTTAGCACTGAAGTTCCACATCTTCTCAAGAATAAGACGTTTTCGCGCCCTGTGGGGAAATAATTGTTTCCTCCGGAAATTAATATGTTTAATGTTTTCGTTATCTTTTGTCTGTTGTTCTCATACAGCTCAATGCCATTTTCCTCTTGAACATTCTACGTGTTGTGATCAGCAAAAGTCACGGCTTCAACTCGGCATCAGAAAGCTCAAAGCTTGTGTAAGTGGATACCAAATGGAAAAGGTTTTCTCTTTTAGTAAATCAAAAGGAAATAGAACATGCGACATGTAACATAATATGTATCAAAACAAAATATTGCGATTTTGATCCAAAGTTGCGCTTTCCTTTTAATTACGAAAAGCTTTATCTTCTTCGATTTAGTTAACACAAAAGTAATCTACATCATAATTTTCCACATATTAAAATTATTTCATATTAATTTTGAATAGATCAATTGCCAAGGCCACAGGAATACTTTTCCCAGTCCTTGGGATCAATAATATGTTGCTTATCTACAATCCTGGAGGAGAATTTGAAAAATATTTTATTTTGCTTAATGCATTTTTCGGGTCCACTCAGGTAAGCAAATACCCGAAAATAGATATTGCAAATAGGCATTTATGTGGAGTCTATATGTTTATTTCAATTTTTATAGGGCATACTCGTGGCAATTGTATACTGCTTTAAGAGCAGAGATGTTCAACAGGCTGTGCGACTTGCTTACAACCGTTTTCTTGTGAGAAGAGGATTTCAGGGAATGCCAGAAATTACACAGCGTGTAACCCTACTGCTAAGGAATGTACCAAAACTCAGTCGAGAACAAAGTAGTACAAATACTTTTGATACGCATCCAGTGTAAGCTGTCAATTAAATCGATGATACATACATACCTCTGACTGAGCGAGTGAAAGTTTTTAATGGATTTAACATGTTCGTTCATTCGAAAAGCCCAAATGCCCTTTATCACATTACTTTTTGCAAAAATCTTTGCTATTGTAAATCTCACTGACATGTAAATATAATATTAAAGCATCCTATGAGCGAAAAGGTTACGGTCCAAAATGAGTTTATGTAAGTTGTAAGTGTAATACACGTTTTAGGGTACTTATGTGGGTATGATGCGCTTGAAAGCTTTTGGGGTATCTTGTTCTGTTCTATTTATAGCTGAAGGTTAACTCTGTAAAACTTTCACTTGCTCTGATTAGATAAGTTTAAAGGCAGTCTACCTAAATATTCATTGCAAACTATAATATTCCTGTGGTTTTATAACCTCAGATATTTAATATCATAATTCATAATTTAAAAAAGCATACTTGCAAGTTTGTTTCAAACCCAAAACCATTAATGTAATAAACGTCTGCAAGTATTCAAGTTGTGTAAATTTTCCAATATATAATCTAATATCAATTTGTAATTTTAGATTTGTTTACTTTTGCTGCGAATTCAAATTAATTTTTTGAGAGAACCTTGTAATGTAAAATACCATTATTTGTTAAATGGTTTTTACATTGTATGTATTAAAATGTATGTCTAAAAACGAAATTGGAATAAAAAACAAGGAAACAAATATTAAATGAGAATCACGCATTTACACAACACAACATCAAATTAAACGAGAGTTTCAAATTTATTGACGTCACCGTTTGCGCGTATTACAGATGTATCAACGTCTAGAAATCAATACAAACACTAAAGAGAAAATCCAGAAAGCGCTTTTCAAATAGTTGGAAAGAAAGTTTTTTCCGACATAAAACTGACAGATGATAGCATTATTTAACAAATACATATACGTAGCCTTTTTCAGAGAAGTCCAGCAGACTTCATTTACTT
>JAQIXW010002360.1:0-15762 GCA_034700685.1 Willowsia buskii | reverse complement strand
ATCGTGACTGATCAGAAAGTGAAATAGCAATTTGGGTCATTTATTCGAAAGAATTTTTACAGGATCGTGAACACGATCATACTGCAAACAGTAAACACTCCCAAATAACTTTTGAGAAATAATAATCAATATATTAAGAAATTCAATGATCTATCTTGAATGAAAAAGCTGTTTATATTTTCGCTGGAATGCTTGTTGACGGTTCATAATTAAGCTATGCAAAATGTATACTATTGACTATGCGAACTTTTATCATTTTTCTTTATTCACTTTATACTCATATTTACCATGAGCGTTTACGAAGATACAAATTTGAGAGTCCATTTTTGGCTTTGTGAAACGATATCGTAGAAAGTATTTACAAAATAAAAGTTTGTTCCTTTTGGTTGTGTTTCCATAGAGGATAAAATTCTATTTGAAAGGTCTAAAGCGTTAGTAGTTAGCTGCTTTTACAGCTTCCAACTTTCCGAGAGTTTAGGTGATGGAGGCTATTTGAATTTGGGAAACATAAAGAGTGATACAGACAAGAAAATAACTGTTAAAGCTTTCTCTGCTACAAACACTCCGAGACAACAGGCAACAAGGATTGCTGATGGGAAGGCTAAACTCTTTTACATGTACATTTTGGTTTTCCGTACTGAATGATGTGTTTTCAGATAAATGAGATCATATTAGGTAATGTGAATGGTTCATGGTAGTGGTATTTTGCATAATATACGTTCTGGAACAGAAGACTTCTCTTTTTCCTTTCCACACGCTATGTAGGTTTTATAGTAAGGCGAAATGGAGGGAGAAAGTCTACCATGCACCAGATGATTCTCCCTTTGCTCCTCTTTCAAAGTCTTCCGCAGAAAATGAAAATGTCTGTCTTTAAGTATTAGTGGTTTAAGACAAACTTTTTGATGCTACTATTGTGTATAATGTAGTTGTTGTTTGTGTCTCCTCAACTTCAGATGGGTTGATTATGCATAATAAAATCTATATGCCATTGGTGTAGAATTTTGTAAGTACATTACGTAACGTCATGAGACAATGATCTCAATGTTTGTCTTTCCACAGACCTGTACTATCGAGAATCCACAGTTAACTTGTTTCTTCTTTTATGAGTTGAAATGCTTTGAAATTGCCTGAAACAAGTTGGCAAAAGATATTTTTTCTTGAAAATCTGCAACATATAAATCGGGAACATTAAATAATTAATAATATAATTTTAAGTGGATGTGATAATAACTTAAACATAAAATTTTGCTGAGTGAATGTATGGAAGTCTATCATTTTATTGCGTGCGTTCTTATCTGAGTTGCTTTGATAAATTTCATTCTTAAATATATTAAAGAATTATTATTGGATAATTATTGGAAATTAGGTTGCTAACATAAAAAGTACATACATAAGCTTTTGTTTTACATAATATTTATAGTTCACACAACTGAATGTTTGTCACTCTTTTCTTTCATGCAATGTTTAATTGCTTACACGTTACAACAGGACAAGAGAACGTAGTGCATTGCACACTCTAAAAATTATATTATCTATTTTTTATTGATTACAATAATTCAACTCTGCAATTATTACTTACATAACTAGATATTAGGAACTTATGCTACAAGGCTTAATTTATATGTAAACTGGGGGAATTATAACTTAAGATTTAAGTGTTTTTGGTTGCTTGTTCGTTTTGTTGATTCATAAATTACCTTCCTTATCTCAGTACTAGCATTTTATAGTATGTATGTAATTGGATTTGTAAAGCGATAAGTTGCAAACATTTGATTAAAAGTAATAGAAAGTCTAGCACTAACCACTAACCTTATCATGATGTCTATGTCATCATATTTTGACATGAAAACTTTAAAACTAAAAGTTTTTTTTTCTATCCAATACTGATTGCACTTTTGCAGTTTGCAAGACTAATTTATGAATGAATAACTACATAATATGTAAATACATACGCGTAAATTATTGTTTGATTTTAGGATGTACCGGTGTTTGTCGATATGATAAATAAAAACACTATTTAGCAGGGGACGTATATATTAACTGTTTTGTGTTATTTAATCCTGAAATGTGGATTATTTTCAATAGGAGCAACTATACATTATGTTAATGATAACATTATCGTTGTTGGGAAGTATCTCAATAATATAGTTGCAAACTTAAAGCTAGAGTTTTAGCGCTAGTCCTAGTTCTTTTCTTATGATTACCTGTTTCGTGGTATTTTTAACGCAAGGGGTCATTCAATTACTTGATAGTGTGCCTTAAACCACTTTATCATTGTTTATATCAAAATATAATAAGCCAACAAAATCATTAGCTGGATTCAATTATCTTGTTTGAAAAATCATACTGTTTAACTTGATTGCAGTCTAAGATCTTATCAAGTTATGACAATGATAACAATTAAAACTGGCTGGGTTGTGTGATGGGTTTTTGTACAATATTGCTCGCAAATAACCAGTTAATATTCATTATTATCGAAAATTTATCAATACTTTTTGCTCGTCTCAATTACTTTTTTACAATTTTACATACCTAGTATAAATTACACATTATGCGGTATTATTTAATGTTTATATGTACTTAAACATACATATTTTGATATAAAGTAATATGATGAAACACCAACAATCAATTACTGTTGACTTATATAGCCACACGTCACAACTCTACATATATATTTTCTAAAGTAAGTTGTCTTTCACCAGCTTTTCTGCTATTTTTTCATTCTGTTGATTTACTCGAAGATATTATACTACAATTTTTTAATTAACATTTTAATGAGATTTTTCTGAACAGTTTTGCTGTACATATATAACACATTAATTGGATATACATGGAAATCTGTAAAAATTCTAACTAAAATATCCTTTATAAATGATTTTGGACATGAAGAATCTTTTGGGATTTTAAAATGCTTGGAAGCAAATTTAGCTTTTACGTTATTTTACACTATATACAGCCATGTTAAGGTAGGAATAAGTAAAAAGGTCTATATTTTGTAATAGTAGAATAATATTTATATACTGCATAAACTATAACATTTAGAGATTAATTATTTTAAGCAATAAAATAATCTACTACATTAGAATAGACTACTTATTCCATAGGTAGGCAATTTAACTTAATTGGTAGTACTCTGGGGCGTAATCATTAGCAATATTGGTCAAAAAATTAAAATCTGAGGACGAACTTTCAGACTGATGTACACCTGAAGAAGCGTCAAAATAACCAGGATATGCTTGAGCGTAAGCTACAGAGTCGCCTCCTCCACCTCCAGCCATGCCTACATCGTGTTGCTGCTGTCCACCATGGTGGAAACCGGTAGTTGAAGGATTAGCTAAGTGACTTTGATGATGGGATGAATAGCCAGATGTGGGATCTTCGTAATATCCTGAATCGCTGGTTTGCTGTCCAGGAAAGAATGAATCTCCAGGATCCCCTCCGGCATTACCTCCATAAGCAGGAACAACACTGGAAGTACTAGAATAAGGCGAAGTGTTGGGCGCGTTGTTAGAACCAGGAGCTGATGAGGATGACGAAGGATACTCAACTCCGGAAAGTGCACCTTGATGATTTGGGTAATTTGTCCCTGGGACAACATGATGATAATATGAGGACATATTACCACCCGAATTTCCTCCTCCTCCAGCCCCACCGCCTGGAGTCACGACAATGTGCTGAGTTTGAGATTGTCCTTGATTTTGTTGACTTCCGGAACCGTAACTTGCTCCACTGCCTCCTGGAGAGTTCCCAAAAGTGTTGTAGTGGGAATAGCCGTGAGCAGCAGCAGCATTTGGGCTTGTAGACATAACTGCTGCTGGTCCAAACGTTGCTGCTCCTATTCCGGATTCTCTGCATGTTCCCCCTGCTCCCACAAGATCTGATGTTGTGGAATACCCCATTCCATAACCACCTGCTGTACCAGCATTACCACCAGCACCACCACTGGTGTTTACTGTTCCGGTTGAATGATGATAGCCTCGAGATTCTTGAGGATAACCGCCACCCTGACCAGTGTAGTTACAATATGCAGTGTTTTCTGGAATATTTGTGGAGCCGTATGGACCATATCTATCTGATACATTATTCATCCCATTCTTTCCACTTCTTCCACCGCCACCTGAATGATGATGGTTTTGGAGGGTTGCTGCTGCCACAGGGCTGCTACCTCCACTTCCACCGCTGCTCCCATGAAGACTACTGGCTTGGAAGCGGCTAGTCATTGCTGAGATCCCATTCATGTACCCTTCGTTCCCACCATATTTGCTATTCATTTGATTATGTTGTTGTTGTTGTTGTTGCGGATGGGAAGCGGAATACCTTCCCATTCCAGGACCTACGCTAGTGGCATTTCCATACTCATAAGAGCACATCACTGACCCGGTATTCATTGGAACTGATGATGTCACTGCAGAGAGCTGATTTTGGAGTTGTTGATTGTTGCTGTTATGATTTTTACCTCTACCTCTGGATTTCGGGGTGACTCCAGAAAGACAGGACTGCTGTTTGTATTGCTGTTTGGTGATATGAACACTTCCAGAGCTGGGGCCAGATATTTTCTCGAGATTCGGACTTTTAGTGTCCATAAGTGAACTTTGGTTATTGCTATCGAATGGGTTGACAATGAGACTATGACCGGGATTATTGTTATTGCTAGAGTTGCTGCCACTAATCTTTGTGAGATCGGTTGAGGAAGAAGATTTTTTGCCAGCGCCGTGATGGTCGCGACTTAGTATGTTAGTAGAAGCACTTCCACCACACATTGGTTCAGTTTTGAGCACAACAATATTCTCCCCTGACGATACACAGGTCGTTAACCCTGTTGCGTCCAAGGAAAGCTGGGATTGTTGCAAAAGATGGCTATTGTTGGGATTGCTGTCTTTGTAATATGACGAGTTATTGTTATCGCTAGGATTTCCCAAGCTACTAGTCATGTTGATGATATTGCTATTGCCGCTATTACTACCGCTGCTTCCACTAGATTTCCCTTTGCTTCCACTATTTTTCGAGCCGTTATTTGTTGAAGATGGGATACTAGAGCTGTTGGCATTGCCACTAGTTGTGGTGGAGTTGGGTGATGCTTTGATGGAATTGTTATTGTTATTATTATTGAGATTCTTTTCACCCCGCTCAGTACTTCCACCACCCGAAGATGAAGAGGATAGGGTCAAGGGGGAAAGTGGTGTCATGAGATCACAGCTTTGGCAACTTTTCTTGTCCTCGGCTGGAGAACCTAAAGCTGTTTTGCTGCTCGTGCTTCCAGAGTCACCACCGCCTTTGGACGACTTTCCGTCTGAAGATTTTTCGCCATCTTCTCCACCGGAACTTTTGCTTATCGTCTGGCGTTTATGCTTCATTCTGCGATTTTGAAACCAGACTTTTACCTAAGGAATATTTAATGTGTGTAATGAGTATTTACCAGGTTTATCACATATTCATCATTTTTGCACAAATTGCTAAAGGTTTTAATGCTACCTGACGCTCCGATAAATCGAGAGATGCTGCTATCTCAATCCGCCTTGGACGACAAAGGTACTTGTTGAAATGGAATTCCTTTTCCAGTTCTAGAAGCTGAGTATTTGTGTATGCAGTTCGGAGCCTTCTGGGCATGCCATTGTCTAGTGGACAAAACAAAAAAGAAAATGTAAAAGAAATGTTATGCATAAGCATTCAATTATATAGCAAAATACCTTAAGTAACCATCTTTGAGAAATAGAACTTTATTTATAGTGAATTTATCCTTATACAATAAATTTATAAAACGTTCAACGCTTTTCATGTTGCGTGCTCCCACATTGCCCCAATGCCTGTCATATACTGATGAAGGAACATGCATTGCATAATAATAAGCAATCGAAGATTTCATGAAAAATACACTCAATGTGATGCAAATTTGTAAACACGGCCTTTATTTACATTTTCCGTGTACAAATACTAGGAAACTAAAAGAGAAGGATATATGCTGTATGTACAGCGTATAACACTTTCGATGCTGATCTATAGATCCTATTAATCTTTCTCGGTTGGAGGTGTAGACGGGAAACAAACTATTAGTCGTAAAGGGTTAGTCAGTCAGTCACTCATTGAAAACATTAATCTTGTTCTTTCCGCTCAAAGATGCGTATTCAATGTTCATACTATGTTTTACCAACATAAATGTTCGATTTTATATAGAGCATGCCATATCTTAAACTCTTCTTGTACTTTTGTCGCAATTTGCATCTCATAAACATTTTTATTTGGAACATGAGTAGGTAAGTTATTGTGATACCAGCACAGAGGAGTAAACATTTAAAAGCAACTTCAGATCAAAGTGGTGACGGAAATCAAGCATAAAAATTTGTTAAAACAGTAGTCCTAGTTCAAAAAATGCTCAATAAAATTCGACCAAGTACTTAAACCATGTTTATTTTGTATATTTAACGGGAAAATGTACCTTTTCTTAAAACAGCATATACTCAAAACATGCACACATTGCTTAAGTGCTACTGTAAAGTAACAGAAGCGGAGCAAATCAAGTGGAACATATTTTTGGAGAAAAGCTTCTACCTACATGATTTAATAACAAAGCCTGTAATGTAATGACCTGTAGACATGTATTCATGTAAAAACGGCATAAAAACTGATCCATCATCCATTTTTGTTTTTCACGTCTACAAGTATGATTTTCTCAATGCTCAACATATATTGGTAGTAATAAGCGTTTGTTTCTTGTTTGTGTATAAATTCACAATCAAACGCAACCACTGTACAAAACCCTTTTAGCCTTTTGCATTTTCTAAGCAAATGTATACATACAGTGAAGCAAAAAACGATTGAGAGGGAAATGGTTAAAAATTGTGTCGAAAGATTTCATACAATATCTATATACATATTAGCAGACAGAGTTGCGAGTTTTTTATTGGAGACGAACAAGTACACACATCAAAAAAAATATGACGCATGAAATAAAGAGACAGGAACATCATTGACAGAAAAGTTGGAAGAGGAAGTATGCAAGTTTTTTTCCTTGCTTAGTAGTGCTACACGGAATATTATTTATTATGTAAAAAAATATGCACAAAAAGTAGAAACAGCAGAAGGAAAAGAAAAAATTCTAAAAAGGTTTATCTTTTGATACTTGTCGTTGAGAGTAGTGATTGATGTGTGCTTTCTACATGACTTAAAAGTTACATCTACATTCATATAATATTTTTCCCTTGAACAAGTAACAATGTCACAGGCACAAAAGTTCGAAAGGACGACTCCTCATTCACACTCTCATTTACTTCATGCAGTAAACCAACATGCATACATACCTACATACGTATATTGGTAAATGTATCTTTTCCCTGCCACATTTTTTCATGTGTATAAACATATAATCATCAACAGCATACTGACTCAAATATCGCCCTTATTTATGCCTTATTTTACCCCTTTACTTTACTCACAAATAATGCTTTAACGTTCAGTGCTCATCATGACTTGTCTTTTAGCTTGTGCTATTACACCCAACACAGTTATACTTATTTTCAATGAGTATACAATATTTGGAGATGGGAGCACGGGTAAAATTTATAATACACGAGAGAAAAAACAAACGGTATAGATTCTTAATGCTTTGTTTGGGTCTATTTGATTTTAAGCCTTTGTCACCTTCATATCGCTGAGAGATGCATACCTATTTGACTTGTTGTCAGTGTCAGCATGAAGTGTGAAAGATATATATCTTACTTCATCGACAGCCTTCGATCTATCATATTATCAAAAAAGTGATCTATTGGGCATGTTACGCCAAAACAGCTTCGATCCTGTGATGTTGGAAAGCATAAAGACATCAGTATGGTATAATATGGGACACAAGTTTAAATGTGTTGTTATCATTTTGTGTGATCATCTAAATGGTGTTTGGCTCAAGTCACAACTAGCACCAAACAAGAGCTTAAATTAAATTGCATTCTATGGTATTATTTTCTGTTATAGTAAAGTCGAAATCATATAGATTCTTACATAAATGTACTCTATGGTTCTTCCTTTGAGTTTTGGTTTTTTGGCTAACGAATATTTCGTTTTGAGAACTTTACAGGTTTTCCTGTTTAAGAGTGAGTGACATGACAGCTTTCAATCAACTTTAGTTCCTCCCAGTCAATTCCTAAGTTTTCGATGTTTTACTCGGAAGAATGCAGAGTGTAACTTTGTGTTGTGCAGAATAAATCTTGAGCATAAAAAAGGCATGAGCATATTATATGAAGCCGTGACGCATTGCGAAGTTATGAAACATTCCGCCTGGCACTTACAACTTATTAGAATATCGAAACATGAGATTTTCATGCTAACGAGTTTGACAGGTAGAGACAATGTTAAGAGTCGATTTCAGGAATTTATTAGAGTTGTAGGAAAAGAGTGCTGATTGAATTATGATTGATGTTTGGCAATGCTGTGCTATGCAAACTAGATAAACATCACTGAAAAAACTTCTTATATTGTATCTATATGGGTACACGTCGGTTTAAATTTGCTACTGATAAAATTGCGGAAATCCCATTTTAACTGTCATCTGAACTGTGAACGTTGTGTATCATTGTTTGTGAAACATTAAACTTGGTGATTGTAGGTCATATTGAAATGAGCCTGAAATGAATTCTTGTTATTTTTTATGCAGACATTTCAATATTCCACATTTGAAATCCTTAATGCAACTGCACTTACTAAATATTAATCGATTTACCAAAACCGTAAGCATAAACCGCCAACAAGAAACGCCTTTCATTCTATATACATATTTCCATGAAAGTAAACAAAACTAAAAATGAGACTGTAGTAGTAGTGGTTCAGTCAACAAGAGTGGTTTAGTTGCATAATGTATTAATAGGATAACGCAAGTGAAAAGGGACAAGGGAAGACCAAGACAGGAAACTTTGCTGACGCCAGCTGAAGTTTCCTTTTGGCTTGTCTTGTCTTCTTTTCCCTTGTCTTGTCTTCGCTCTTCAAAGTCCCCGAATCTGAATTCAGAATCTTCAATCTTCCCTTTCTTAAAGGAAAACAGAAAAAAAGCAAAGAAAGTAACTCTCTTCACAAAAAGCCCCCTTTTCGTCTACTTTCTTTCGTTTGCATCCATCTCTCCTTTCTCTTTCTCTCTGTCTTTCTTTGGAAAGAAAGAAGACACAAGAAAAAAAGAAAAGAAGAAGGAAAGGGATCTTTCCAATCCGTCCGTCAGAATACACATAAGTAAGCTCACATGAAGACGAAAAAAATCCCTGCGAAAAACAGCGGCAAAGAAGCTTTAACGTTACCCGCCTGTCTGTTTGCCAACCGCTGTTTTCGAACGCTGATGCATACTGATGAAACGCACAGAAACACAACTACAAAACCAAAAAAGTAGTAGAAAAAAATAGCTTCTCATTTTATATTTATATATCTCATAGCGTTCCACATTGTGTGCACTTTTTGAGCGGATATCGTTTGCTCTTAAAAGAAGATAATATACATAAAATAAGTATGCTTTTATATATCGATATACATAATATATTATTCTGGAAGAAGGTAAAGAGAGATAAAAAATACACTTTTGGAAGTAAAAGTGGTTCGGTTGTGGTGATGGCTGTGGTACTAGTGGTGGTGGTTGTAGTGATGGTATAAACATTCATCCTTATTTCCATTGAATTCAAAGTAGTCTTTAGAAGAGCGGAAAGGAGGAAGAAAAGGATCATTGGGAAACAAACTGAATTCAGATGAAAGTCTGACTGACTACACTACAAAAAGAGAGAGAGAGAGAGATGGAATAAAGGAAAACTAAAAACTATAATGCTTCCCGTCGATTTTCTTATTCACTATGGGCGTATTAAGTAAGAAGGTGGTTACTGATAGTTTTTTCTCTAGTTCGTCTTCCGTCGATAGTTTTATTGTGTAAGAAGAAGAGAAGAGGTCGGTTGTCGGTTGAAGAATTGTAATTACATTCTGTACTCTATATACATTCTTTATGTTCCCTTTAAAATGGACGAATCTTTTCCTTGTGTGGATAGACGTTTTCACTGATTCTAGACAGGATTCACTCACCAATTCGATTTAAACTTGAAACAGATACGTAGATTCTACACGGGCAAGCAGGGAGAGAGTGGAGGAAAGCAGGGCTTAACAAAATGCATTTGACTTGGGGATTCCTTTCGTGGTAATCTTAAATAGACATGCATAATGCATAAAATGGTATATACTCTAATTCGATTGGGGCTTTAAAAAGTCTGCCTGTGGAAGTAAATAGCGTAACTGGAAAAAATTGAGGTTTTATTTTACTTTATACTCTGTCTTGATTTCATGGAGGCTGCATTTCTAGGCTAAAAACTTTGCCTTTACATATTCACCGCAAACAAATTTAAATTTTATTGGATGGATTAGACTTGTTAAGGATACTATCAGTGCTTTCATTAAAGTTAGTTGATTATCTGGCAAAGAAAAGGAATGAGATTTCGAAGTTTATATATTTCAACTTTTAACCAAAAGTCTGTCAATAAGCTATTGAAGAATATGATTTGGCATCACAATTTCATAATCTTTGAAAACGAAAGCATTAAATTTGTAGATGTTAAGTAAAACCCAGATGGTTAGTATCTAAAGTTCAGGCTTTCAAATTTCAAAAATAATTTCGAGTCTCCCTTTCCAACTTTGTCCTTCATGAAGTGACATGCATGCAGCAGTCGGCAATGGTAGTGATCCAATCTCATTCTACGTTTATATTGCATGTGCTTGAACTGAATACTAAATAAAAAAGGGAATATGTAGTAAAAAGCTGGATTTTCGATCTACTTGTTGTTCAATACATGGATGCATCTTCCAATCTGGACTTTCCATTGGTCTCTTCCCTTTTTCCTCACGTCAATCAAAATTCTAATCCCACGCCCTATTTTAAAAGCATACCAAACGAAGAGCGTATAATGCATATACCTTCCCTGAATAAATACATGCATGCAATCTGACATGTGACGTGACGGCTAAAATCTCATCTCATCATAATGTTCACCAAAGCAGTTCACCATACTCAATACTCATCGCCACAAACACTTACATTATGTCTATTTCTGCTCTTGCAGGCCCATGTATATTACGTAGCAAGCGTTAGAGTGGGTTAACATTAACTAATAACACAATTTGTACTAATACAACATTTGACATTAACAAATTTAACTCAAAAGTATTTTTTATTCTACGTGAAACTTTAAAATACAATATTTTAAAATTTTGATACTTTAAAATATGAACATGGAATAAACATAAAAGGAATTTCTTAGATTATCATTTTCTAGGTTTACTTATTGCATGTCAGTATCCATACGAAGCTATATGGTTTTGTTGGAACGACGGGGACAGGGAAATTGTAAGTCTTTTACATTATACATCACACGAACTGACATTGTTTTGCATGACTCACAGTCAAAGTGAGAGAGACGTCAGTGGTATATTGGAAAAAAGAGTTTGACACATCATATTACCAGCTAAATATTCTGTCACATGGATATTATTTGTATGTACTTCTTTCAATTTATATAACACTATATGACAATGGATTGTGTATGGCATACGTGAAGTGAACATGTTAAAAAAACAAAAATATACATAAACAGCAGTAGTATAGAATCTGTGATTTTGTCACAGACGCAAAAGGAGCCGGGAAGGCCGCATATTATTAAAGCCAAAGCTTCTAGGAGCAAGTAGAATGTGCATCCTGTGTGAATCTCGGTTCTATTGTACCTTGAGCTGATTTCCGATTTTTCGGTGACAAGTCAAAAGTGTTTTGGATATTCTAGTAGTATAAGTCGGAGTTATGTTGGATAAGTGGTATAATGGTAAAAGCAAGCAATGCGATGCGGTGGAGTCAAGCGAAGATAAAGAGAGTTGAGATGTTGATGGTAAGTAGGAGAGAAATGGTATCATGATGATGGCAAGACAAGCTTTGGAAGATTGGCAGATAGGAGAGATGAATGAAAGATGAGTTGGCTTCTTTTTTCCAAACATCTCCCTTTTACTTCTTCCGTAGAATCAGAATCATCATTATAATCATCACATGAAAAGTAAACACTACTACTATATACACATGCAAACATTGTCTGGCGATGTTTTGGTGTATGTACATATGTATAAAAAATAGGAAAAAATACAAGCATGCATAGCTTTCAAAGGTAAATTCTCTTAGAAAAATACAATAATTTACAAAGGCTCAATGGTATATCCTTACATACATAGAAGTGAGATGTGGAAAAGAATAGGTGACTTGGCTTGAGACAGCTTTTGTCACAACAAAAGTTGTGAATAAATACATGCATCAAATCTGCATTGCAATGAGAAACTTCTCTTTTGCGATAAAAACTTGCTTCGAATACAAGGAAAAAAACCTACCTTGGAACTAGAACACAGCTTATTTTATTTATTGAAATACACAACATATTTTACAGTAAATGTCATCTGGAATTTAGGATAAATTCGTTCAACTATATTAAATGAGTAATGCATCACAAGATGCGATGCGTGATTGCGGTATATATATCTGACGTAAGTATTGTGTGAAAAAAGTATAATATTTTGGTGGCATGTGAAAAAACAAGATAGAATACGCACTCTCTAACTTTAAAAA
Organism: Willowsia buskii; assembly: GCA_034700685.1. Lineage (NCBI taxonomy): Eukaryota > Metazoa > Arthropoda > Collembola > Entomobryomorpha > Entomobryidae > Willowsia > Willowsia buskii. The sequence goes on along the minus strand of JAQIXW010002360.1, from coordinate 3,158 downwards.
AATTGTCTGCATACGTGCGTAAAAAACCTGATCGTTTAGAAAAAAAGTTGCTTAAACACGAGATTCCATAAGGTGCAAAAAGGTTCATTTAAAATTGAAATAAGTTTGCTTTACCGTCTGGACAAGAGGTTTGAAATTGTATTTTTTCATGGTAATCGCGTGATGTATAAAGAACTTGAAACTCATAATCACGAGCACGAGATGATGTGGATCTTTGCATGGATTGAACAAGGTAGTTTAAAAATAGCCTTAAACGTATTTTGGTTTCCAACAAATTAGAACAAAAATCTGTGGTTTTCTACAATAATAGATAATAATTTTCTACACAAAATGAACTCAAAGTTGCGGTGAAACTTTCAGACTTAAATTCACCCACGCACTCATAGCCTTTCATCCTCATATATAGCAATACATACGCATTTGTCTTGGCGTTAAGTAGTTTTTCACGAAACTGATCCTCTTTCTTTCCACATTATCAAGTTAACTGGTAGAGGATGAAACAAAACGAGAAGCGATAACATATTTCTTCTTAGAAAGGAAACTGAAGAAAGGAGAAAGATGAAGTTGAAGGAAATCACCTAACAGATTGGAACGAGAATCAAGGAAACTAGATTACAAGTCAGTAACAGAAGATGCATGCCTGTTTATAGTTTTGTACAATATAAAAAGATGCACGGAGTTATCTATTATGTACGTATCGGGGGATATATGCAACTTTCCCTATTACTTGTGACTTTGGTGAAAAACACTGGGACCATAAATATCATGAGACTGGCAGGCATTTTTATTATGGGTAAAAAGGAAGCTGAAGCAAGCTCGTAGAAACCCCAAAACCGCATGATCCTTGACTAGAAACCTTTTTGTATGAGTATATAACCGTCATTTTGTCTATTTTACGACAATATATATGCCATTTAAATACAAATTTAGACGGGCATTTAAGAACAAGAGCTTCTTAGAAAAATCGTTGGATACGCCACAGAGTGCTAAAATTTGTAGTGCAGTTTGTGCACTTATTTCACAACTTGCCAGCTATCATACTCCAAATTAACGAATTAACGCCTATTGTTTAATTAATTAATTAGTTTTATCCGGACATGGAAATTCTTACAAAAGTCAATGGAGCACGAAATTTCCATACCTGAGTACCAAAATCAATCCCTGATAAATTTTTTGAAAAAGTCCCTGATGAGGACGAAAAAACCCTGATGAGCAAAAAAAAAGAGATTTTGATTTTCGCCAAGCGATCCCTGGTTTGTGGAAAAATCCCTGATTTCTCGGGAGCATGCTCCCGAAATTCGAGATAACATCCCTGATGAGCAAAAAAACGGGTCGCTGGTCCAAGACCAATCCCTGATTCTCGAAGCAATCCCTGATTTGCGGCCAAAAATTTCATGGAAGCATGCTCCCGAAGAATTTTCATGTCCGGTTTTATCACTTCATAATCAAAATTTCTTTATACGATTCCTAGTCTTGTTGTTAACAAATCCTTGCATGAAAATTGATTAATAAGATATCGTATTTGCCCAATTTTTGACCACAACACAAAAGAGTTTATACCTATACACACGTTGATTAGATCATTATTCTGCATATATTCCGTGAAATTAAAACCGTTAGATTGAGTTCAAGAAATAACCTAAATATATTACATACATATTCTATGTTCATATTCGATAGACAAGAATTAAGACAACGCGCTGATATTAGAGGATGGTAAATGATACGACCATACAAATACATACATATATCAATTCCGTTAGGTTAGGGACTAATCAAACGAGTATGTGTTTGAACTTTTATATTATATATCTTTAAAACATGCATACATTTATGTACTAGAGTTTTATGTGTACTTCTATGCACAATTGTATTACTTCCGTTTGGTTATTATAGAACCTTTTATTGACATCATAGAAGATGAATACTTGTATTTATCTTTATATTCATTACTTTCATGAGTTCAAATGGTTGTTGCGGTTTCATTTTTTAGAGAATAATCCATACTGTGAAATGCAACAACACAACAGGACAAAAATGACTACGTCATGACACCATTAAATTGTCGTATATACCGTATCATTCACGGTACAAGTTACATAATAATTCATTGACAGCGTGAATTGAGATGTTTTTCGAAATGATTTTGCGTAACATCGACTAGCTTCTCCTCTTTTAAAACTTTTGAACTCATCGTATTGCATTGCATTCAGAAGCAGGAATTTGTCCCGGACGATTTTAATGGCTTCTTTGAGCCCAAGTTTCATAAGACTACTTCAGAGGCTTGATCATAATAGGCATAAATGCTGGCTTTCTCTAGAGATCAGCTCACACTTACTACCTAAATTACCCCAACTGTGTGAAATTTCTATATATATTTACACTGCACACAACATGCGTTGACTTTTATACATTTTCCTCACTGTTTGATAAAAAGTACATCCATCCATCCCAAGCAAAAAGTCATATGCATGCAACCACTTACAAATACTGCAAATAATATAAATTTTTTAGGTGACTTCATGAAACACACGTATCGCTAGTTTTCAATTCAAGACTGCATATTATGTATTGAATGCAATCCTTTTGTTTGTTAATAATAATGATAAAACATTTTAAAAACAAAGCGGACTCGATCACTTCGGCAGTCAGCAGGCATGCTCCCATGCACATTGCATTCATTCGTCATACTAAAAAGGATTTCAATATATTATGTTATCCTTCGTTGTTGCAGTATTAGAATTCACACTGTTACAATACAATGTTTTAATATGCCATACACTTTCTTGGGCAACGGCTTATAGGAAAGCGAATCAAAAGGAGATTGGTGTGTAAAAAACCAGACGAAACAGAATATTAAAAAATTCTACTATTTTACGGGCATATGATATTTGATATATTCTCTGAATGAGTTGCCAAAAGAGTGATGATGCGGTGTAGATTGTGTTTGATAAAGAGAAAAGATGCGTGTCATGATCGTGATTCAACACTTTTCCACTACCATCAATAAAATAATTTGTATAGAAAATAGATGAGATATGATATAGTCTACTAACAAAAAAGATATATGATATTCGTTAGCAGTACACATAAATATATTGATGAGAACACATCGCATGAGATGATGCATTAATAAAATATTCAGTGTGCGTAAACTG